>CM070548.1:21421608-21716608 GCA_036346405.1 Phyllostachys edulis | reverse complement strand
CTTCTCAATCGAATCTCGTAGAACCGTGTCAAACACCTAATTTCTCAAAACGACTGGATCCTGATTCTCGCAATGAGCGGAGTCGAAATTGAACTAGCGACTAAAAGTTACCTTTTCGTAGATTCTCATAGGAAGCCAGCCCAACTAAAACAAAGAGACCCTAGAAGTTTGAGGTAATTATCCGCAATTGCCACTCCCCTACCCCTAAGCCTTAGGACCCGTTCGCATCCTGTGCTTCTGTGCATGTGCAGACGGGGCGACCCAGAGGCGATTCCCCCCACTCCAAACCCTTGAGACCAGTGCGCCGCCGTCTCCTACCCCCGAGTGCACCCCCGCCGCCCCTCGAGTTCACCGGCGCCGTTCCTTGAGTGCGCCACCGCCTCTGCACCCGAGTACGCCGCCGCCGTTCGTACCGGTTTCTCCCGCCTCCGTCTTCCCCCTCCGTGCCGGCGTCCCCTCTCTGTGCTGAGCTCCTCTAGATCTGGCGATTCGTCCTCGTGCCGTTCAGCTGTTGCCCGGGTCTGGTGGTTGTGCTGTCGTCATCCTGTAGCACGTGGAGAACGAGCCGGTACCACCAACTCTGCCGGTCCGATTTGCCACCACGCCAGACATCGGCCTAGCCTCGGTGTGCAGCTCATCCAGAGCCCCATCTATCCACTTCTGCTTAATTTTAATAAAATTCCTCTTGTCGTTTGCATATGAAGCTAGTCTCACTGTGTGACCACAGAAGGTGTTTGATGAATTGCTCAAGAGAAATTGGTACGCCGGTTTATGCATGCTAACTGTTTGGTAAATTGATTAGGAGAAATCTAGTGAAGAATTTATCAATTTAGGGAAGTTAGCTTGTACACTGATATCCTACCTGAGCATATATTTGATTTATGGTCTAATAGACCATAAGTATAAATGGAGCAAGTAGTAGTAATGTTTTTTTTCTTATTGTGAGTCGAGTAGTGCAGTTTGGTCTGTATGTGTGCATTCTAGACTTCTAAATCTTCTGGCCCTGTAACATCTTTTTATCTCTAGATTCTTTTCATTGCTAGAATATTCTTCAGCAAGTAAGAAAAACAAAGGAAAACCAAGTAACATAACTAAAAGTACAGATGTGTGGCTGTCAGTTGTTAAGGATATAAGGGTTTTGTGGTATTTCCTATTATTCTAGGGTTTAAACTTGTGTTTCTTTGTACCCTATATATATTGCCCATTGGGCCTCTTCAATATACACACAATATTCATAATATGGTATCAGAGCGATTTTTTATTAATTAACCTTTTTTTAAATTTTATTTTAAAGTTAACCCATCTGAACTTTATTTCTAATTCTGACCCTTTTGGTCACGCCACTGGTGGTGGCATGACAAAACAACACTGCCACGTCAGCCCATATTTGGGCAAACTCTTATCACGTCACGGGTGGTAGTGTGATAGTATTGTTTGGTCACGCCACCACCATTGGCGCGACAAAAAGTGATATTTTAGCGGACTTATTCTATGGCGTGATATCATTGATTTATCACGCCACCACCCGTGGCGTGACCAAAGGGGTCAGAATTGGAAATAAAGTGCGCCGGGGGTTAACTTTAAAATAAAATTTTAAAAATGGTTAATTAATAAAAAAAGTTCTATCAGAGCCGAGTTATGTTTCTGACCTCCTCAGGCTCGCCGTTTCTCCGCTTCCGTCGTTCTTTGCGCCGGAGGCGGATCTTTGCTCCGTGGCGGCCTCTTGTCGCCGCCGTTTCTCCCGTCGGAGTTCTTTGTCGTCTCGGCGTCGGCGTCTTCTTCGGCCGTGCACGGATCTCGCTACCGCTTCAGAGCGATCGGTTCCACGCGCAGGCATCATCTCGTCGCCACCCGTGCTCTCTCTCTCATCTGGCTTTTGCAGCAGCAGCATCCGGTCCTTGCCGTCGCCGCCGAGCTTGGTCTCCAAGCCTGCCACGCCAGATCCACATGCTGCATAGTGGATCTGCGATGAATCCGGAGCCTGGCCTGGAGCTCATCGTCTTCGACGCTGCACCAACACCAGATCCGCTCTTCGCTGATAGGGAGCACGATGGATCTGCAACTCATCCTCGTCAACGCTTGTGTGCGACTCGCAACTCATCGTCTCTACCTCATCTCCTCGGATCCCCACGCTGGTTCGCCACGCCGATCTCACCAAGCTCTAGCCGCAGGCAGCGCCGCCAAGCCGTCCCGGGCCTGGGTTGCCGCCTCTCTTCCTCGGCGCCGACTCCTCTCGGACCCACTGCACTCTCTTCGCCGTGTGATCCGCCACGGTGCTTGCGGCGCCTTCCCGTTTCAGTGGAGAGAAAGCAAGAGAGGGAGAGGATCTGCTTGGGAAGAAGGGAAGAGGGAGATGGTTGCGATGCCTCGGTTGTGTCCTGATTGGGATGGCTATTGGATGTCAAAGCTTCTCGTCGGTGGAGATTGAGTTTCACGTGAGTGCTTGCTTTTCTGCCATCCGTGAGTGCTTCATCCGATCACGAGTGCACGCACGTCGCTGCTAATGGTGTTGCTTTGAGGTTCAAGCTGAGGAGATCCATCGGTGCTTGCTGGTTGGACAAGGAGATGGGTCTTCTGCTGCTAGTTATATTTTAGTTTTTTCTTTCTTTGTGTCGTTGCTTCCGTTGCGTCCATCCAAGTCCATACCACTTTATCTCTGAGTTCGTCTAAGCCATGCGAGTCTACAAATTTATTGTTAGTCCTAAAAGTATAGGAATTTCTTTTACATGGTAGCAGTCGTTGCTCTTTTCTTCAAGCCGCTGCAGATCCATCGCCCCAAGCTTTTAAGGCCGTCGCGCTTCTTGTGCACTACGTCTCTATTGCGCTTCTTGTGCATTGCGCCGCCACCGTCTTGGGCTTCGATCTACGCCGTCATGTTTCTATTTATTCCTATTCGGCTTGACTTGACAGCTTTCTCTATATTTGTCGGTTTCATCATCTTCGTCATGTTCCCGTGGTCGACTTTGCTCTTGCATCTTGTGCTTTATGAGTTGTCGTACGACCCCGGATGGGGGAAGATATTTTGTTACTCGACATATTTTCCAAGAGCAACATGCTATGACGACATTATGAAGATTCGGATTTTGGATTATCCCTATTTTAGCGTTAACTCTTTCCAAATGCAATGCTATTGCATACGCTTTGTATTTGAGGGGGGTGTTAAAGATATAAGGGTATTTGTGGTATTTCCTGTTGTTCTAGGGTTTAGACTTGTATCCCTTTGTACCCTATATATATTGCCCAGGGCTTCTTCAATATACACACAATATTCATAACACTAGTAATGCACTAGCTGTCTAGCAGTGTCTCACTTGGCTGTAATGTGACTTTGGTACTAAGAGGTGGACTTATGCAGCTGTTGCATGCCCCCTTGCACTTATAGATGATTTTTCTAGACTTATGTAGCTTTTGATGCTACCTTTTGCAATGTACTAATGCATTTTCATCGAGAATAACTGGAGTTGAAAACTGAAGTTTCTAAGATTTTTGGAGCTATGTCTGTCTGACTTTTTGTTTTACTAATGTTCCCTTTTGTTAGCTTGTAAGTTGTAATGCTGGTGGAATTTTGGTGCTAAGGTTGTTTAGCCTTGCATGCCTAGATAAAAAGTTTTTAGTTATGTTTGTTTAAGAGGTGTGGGTCGAGGGAGCTATGGTGCAGTGTCTTGTCGTGACCGCAAGTTTGAATCGATTAGCACTACTATGTGGTTGCAGCTCCTATTTCTGCTGGTTTTTTTGTTGAGTTTGTTAGAAACGATCATTAGTATGACTATGAAATCACTGTTTGGGTTGTTGCATGAATCCTACCGGGTAATGAGTCGCTTGTTTCGGCGCAGCCCGGGCTGGCCACGTCTTCCGCGTTCTTCTCTCCCGTCTGATCCTTCATGTAACAGCCCCAAAATTGGGACCGCTAGAATCCTTACAACTGTCCAGGATGTACAGTTGTAAAGTCGTGGTTTCACAAGCAAGCAAACATTTACAGCAAAAGACAGACTTTTATTACAACAGATAGGGCTTAACAGTCAGTTTGAAAGCGGAAGCGGGCATCCAAGCCCAAATTTAATATATTATACTGCAAAAGAGTACCAGAACCACAAGCAAGCTTGGGCGCAAAAGAGACCCTAGTACCAGTAGTCATCATAGTCTACTGGTTCTTCCTGCTCGTAGGGAACACCTGAATCTTCCCAAAACTCTTCTGTTGATGTTTAAGCAAGAATGAGTACTACTACCGTACTCAACAAATTGCATAGGGAATGCTATTTAATTATATGTCGAATATCAAAGGAATGGTGCAGATTTTACCAATACAGTATATGTGGAATGCAATAGTTGAATTTAAAAGCTTTACAATAAATAAAAACAAGAAAACAAAGAATAAATATAACCACAGGGGTTACAACAACTGAATTTACCAATTAACATCTGTAACACCTACTTATGCCTTGTATGTTGGAATCACCCATGAACACAGCTTCATTAACCGGAAGCACGGTGTACTCGAATAACATTGATTTACACTCTGTAGAGTTGCCCAACTTTACCCACACGATATCTCAAACTCACATCGCCACGCATCATGTTTGCGTACAACTGAGTTAGGATAACAAAGTCTTTTCACTGCTCACCTTTTTAGTCTCTACCCGGTAGGTCTAAATCCATACAGCCCTCGGGAGACCACCGACCAATAGTGGAATTTGTGCCCCTGATGCTGATGGGCCCATACCATTGCGTAGACCAGCGAGTGTCCTTATAGGCCCACCCCTGTCTCGCTCTTGATATTGCAGATATTCAATTGGAAGAGCAGTGTACTAAGCTAGGGAGTAATGACCACACATGTGGTTGAGCGGTTTACTGTGTCTGTTACTTGGCACAATGTTCTTGTCCTTACTTGTCATCTAGTGAGGCGATGGCCCAATACCAACTTGTGGTTGTCCACCTCTAGATCTCATTGATGACTTATTTTACCAAGTATATTGGGTTGTCCAACATTTTGGTCTCAACCCTCAACTTACACCAAAACCTATTGGCCTAAAGCCAACCTTTCTTAACAGTATTTAGAATGAGTTTTGCATAACATTGCGGAATATTTGCTATTATTTTATGTGGACTGAATTTGTCAAGGTGAATATGGCCTACAAGAATAGGTGGTTTGATATGTGGGGTGAAGGGTTTTTATCTATTCAACATGGCATTCCAAAGTATTATTTCTTTGTTGAAATAATTGGCTAAAATATATTAATGAAGATAATAATCTGAATTATATGGAATGTAGGTTCAATATGTTCAAGGTATGCAACTTGCCTCCTTGCTCAAAGTCCTCAAAGCGTCTCTGCTACTTGTGTCTGTCTGTGATGTCTCGAGCTAGCTTAAATGGCCGAAACCTAGCGCAAGACACAAAAACCAATAAAACACTTGGCTCGACAAGGAATGAGCCTAGAAAAAGAATCCAACTACAATAAAAATATAAAAAGAGATAAAGAAATCAACTTAAAGAGGTAAAAGATTTAATAGGAGTTTGATATGGCTGAACGGAGCTAGGAATGGGCTTTATGAGCTTGAGACGGTCAGAAAGGATATATAATATCAATTTAGGGTTTCGATGAATAGTGACCATTTTCTTGCTCATGCCTATTAATTAGATACAAACGAGAATTAATCACTAATCTAGGTTTAGGAACAAGAATACATTTTACTTGTTTGAACAAAGGTATGGGCTTTATCTCGAATGAACAGTCCGGGCTATGAACAGTCTTTGGGCAGTGAATAAGATCAAAATTACCGCGAGGAACAAAGAATGGGTTTAAACCAAAATGAACAAATCTTTGAGCCACAAGATCGGGTCAGCAATTTCATCCAATAAACGCAGCATGACTAAACACACACGGCCTTAAAGGCCTTAGGGTTAAAATGGCCTTGACCATCGCCTCCCCTTTGAGGCCAGGGCTGGCCAGGTTAGGCGGACACGCACGGCGACGCGCAGACAGATGGCGGCAAGGCGCGGCATGAACAGGAAGAAGCGGCGCTAGGAAGGCTCCGCCTGTAGGTAGCTTCTAACCCTAGGGTTTTCCAGGGTTTTGTGTCAGGTTTGGCTTCGGGTCTTGGGGAACGACGGTGAGGGAGAGGGCGGCGCCGGTGCAGATCCGACGGATCTGAGGCCGGAGGGGTAGGGGAAGGGCTCGGGGTGCTTGGATTGGGTGGATCTGGAGGCGCGAGGGGTGAACCGGGCTTACGGGTGGATGAACCGAGGCGGCGGTGACTTTTGCCGGCTTTGGGGAGAAGGTGGACGGGGAGGAGAGAGTGGCGCGAGTTGAAGTGGGTGGGGGTAGCTTTATAGCCCCGGGAGGCGTGGGAGCAGGCGGTGCGTGGCGTGGCCGCAGCAGGGGGGCGACGTGGTTGGGTGAGGGTTCTTGGACGGTGCCGACGGAGGGCGGCGGCATGGGCGGGCGTGGGTGGCGTCATGTATGGCATTTCACCGGAGCGGGTCGGGAGGTGGCGCCGAGAGGTTAGCACGGCGCATTGAAGGCGCGGGAGAGGCGGTGGCCGCTCTCCAACCGAGCGAGGCCGGAGATGGCATCGAGCGACTCTGGCGCAAGCAAGGCAGGCGTGGTGATGGTTTTGGGCGGGCGCCGATTGAATGCTGAGGAGTTAGGTGGCACGGCGAGGTGGCAGCAAGATCTGGCGCGTCTTGGCGTGAGCGTGGCATGAGGCAATGAGCGGCCGTGTTCTCCCCGGCATGACGCGCGACCGGGCTCTGGTGGAGTCGGGTTCAAGCAAGGCCGCGACACGAGGAGAAAGCGAGGGAAAGGGAAAGCGGTTTTGGGTTTTGGATTTTGAATTTGGCCGAATTTTGCTAATTTGGTTTTGAAACTGAGATTCAAATCAAACTCAAACTATTTTGAAATTTTGAAATTTTTGCAGGTGTTTCACTTCGTCCGCTTGCGTCGTGGCCTTTGGATTTTTTTTGGTTTTGTGTGCCGCGGCTCCTTTGAGTCGTCCCTACTGTCCTGCTTTGCTCCGCTCACTAGAGTTGGCCAAATGGGCTGGGCCTACCAGGTTGGCACGAGGCACGATACTGTAGGCCCGGCCCAAGCACGGCCTAGCACGCGAGCAGGGCCATGTTCAGGCCGCCACCTTAACAGGTGGGCGCCCAAGACAACACGAACAGATGTTGGGCCGTGCAGCATGGTCTGAAACCAATGGAGAAGTGAGGCGGAACCACCGGCCATGAGGAGGCGAGGCAAGGATTGGCGAGGGACGGGGAGGCAGCAAGGAGGCGGTGGCGCACGGAGTTGCACGGCCGAGGAGAGGAGGAGTCGTGGAGGAGAGGAGGCGGTGTGGCGCATGGAGCTGCGCAGCCGAGGAGGAGGCGAGGATGCGGTGGCGCACGGAGCTGCGCGGCCTGGGCTCTCGTCGTCAGTCCCTTCTTCTCCCCCATCCGAGGAGGCGGCGACATGGCTAGGTGGCGAGGAGGCCACGGCGTGACAAGGCGGTGAGGACGCCGAGGAGGCAGCAAGGAGGCCGCGGAGCGACGAGGCGGCGATGAAGCCACAGGCGACGAGGCCACGGGCGACGAGGCCGCGGGTGTAACGACCCGACCTAGGGCACCGGAGAGGTCCTCCAAGACTTCCTAGAAAGTCCACCAGGACCTCCCAGGAAGTCCCGCAGGATCACTCGAGAGGACCACCAGGACCACCCAGGAGGTCCAGCAGGACCACATAGAGGTCTGGAGTCCTAACCCGATGACGTCTTGAGACCTAAGACCTCCCCAAACGCCACGACCACTACCCGAGGGAGGTCGTGGGACTTGGAAAAGTCTCAAGCCCTCCGTGATCTGAACCAGTCCCAAGGATCAATGGCTAGTTCACACAGCATACACAAGTGGCAACAAATATCAACGTAAACTTTATTAACAACAAAAGGGGTTGATTACAAGATTTTGGCTTACAAGCCAGCAAAACAAAATACACAGCGGGCAAAAGGTCCAATCCATCCAATACATCACAGGTAATTGGCTGGAGGGCGTTGCCTAGTTGATCTAGTCCTCCTCATCATCATAAAAGTCTTCTCCTGCTCAATTATCAAATCAAGCAAGTATGAGCACAACAACCGTGCTCGCAAGTTACACCCGTCAAATAACAGAATGACATGCATAAATGGATATCTCAAAGGAAGGCTTAATATGGTTGATTTGCATAAAGCCAAGTTTCATTTAAATACAACTACTAAGTTTCAAGGCAGTTAACAATAATTAAAATTTATTTTCTAAATCTCAGTTTTTTGTTGGATAACATTCATCACAGGTGGTGAAGGATACCCTCCAGTCACAAGGCTCCCTGCCGAACCCATTTGGACAAGATCCAAAACCATTTGACAAACCATTTTGAAACAAAGCTGAGATCTAACTTTGAGTGGCTTTGCTAGCATATCCATGACCGTGGACACGGCTATTCGAATAGATTTACACTCTGCAGAGGTGTACAGCTTTACCCACACGAGGTAATCCACTTATATTGTCCGCTTACACACTTCCGAAGGTGTCCGACTAAGGGATTACCACAAGGCCTTTACGATGCTCCATTCCACCGTAGCTTTTTCTCGCTAAGGTTTCGCCTCCTTTGGATAGAAACCCGCAGGATCTGGGCCCCCTCTTGCACCAGGTGGGACTTACATAGTCGTAACATGACAGCCCACCGCATCAGAAGGAACAGCTACAAAGGAAAGTTACAACTTAATTGGCTAGGTCCTGCCCACTCAAGACATGTGGTTGCACGGGGTGGCTAGCAAGATGCGGATCTCAGACCTGTCCTTAACTGACGTGGGCGACCACCACGAACCCTGGGCCTCAACCTTACCCAGGTTGAACCCGTGCATAAACATGCACCAGCCAACAAACCACTTCGCCCAAGTCCAAATCCATTTTCCTTTTCTTTGCTTTTCAAACACATTACAAATCTCCATGATAGCCCAATGTCATGGCTCAGCTTTTAAAACATTTAGACAAAATTAGTCATTTGGCAGTAAAACTTCCCAAAAACAAGATTTTGGTCTAAGCATGTCTAAGCATACTTTTTTTTTCAAGAGGTCCTAATTCACATAGATGCATCAACCAGGTTTTTATCTAGGGTGACAACAGATTTGAATCAATGTCAATATGGGCCTTACAAAGGATTTAGGTGTAGCTATGAATTTAAAGACATGTATTGAAATAGTTAAGTAAAAATAGGCATGCAGTAATATTTGAAACAGACATAAGTAATTTGAAGTAATGGATGCAACATGGTCAAGGGTGTAACTTGCCTTGCTCAAAGGCTTGAGTGTCCTCTTCTTCCTCAAAAAACACGGGCTCTTCGGTGACTTCACAATCTACACAGAAGACAAATAGAGCAACTCAAATAAAGCTCAAGTGAGATCCAAATGAACTCCGATGAAACACCAAAATAAAACCAACAGAGAATCTTCAACGGTTGGAGGAGGTCCAAGGGCTGCTCAAGAAGAACCAACAGCTTGGGAGGAGGTCCAAGTGCTGGTCGGAAGAGCAAGAGAACTGGAAATGAGGAAAAAGGTAAAGATGAAGGGCGGCTCAAGCTTATATAGCCAGAGCTGCTGGGAGTTCCAAAGGGCTCCCACGCTCAAGCGTAGGTGAAGGAGGAGACAGGAGCAGGTGAAGGAGGGGACAAAAGAAAGAACGGATGCTGCAAAAAGTGGTAGCATTTAATGCGACACAACCGGTATTAAATGCACTAAGACTTTTGTGGCCCCAGAGATACAATCGGGGAAAAATAAAATGAGCATGGCTGACAAATAGGACCAGTCAACGCTCAGCCGGGAGGTCCTGCGGAGACCTGGAGGAGGTCTCGCAGAGGTTAAGGGAGTCCTGCCCCACAAGGGGTGGTCTTTGCAAAAAGACCAGGAGGTGGTCTTTGTAAAAAAAAAACAGAGGTAGTGACCATCGGGGTAGTCTTGATTGGAGGGTGGTCTTTACAAAAAGACCACAGAGAGGTCTCGACCAAAGGAGGTCACGGCAAACGACAAAAGAGAGGAGGTTGCGGCCTCAAGGGGAGGGTGCGGCAAAATGACAAAGAGAGGAGGATGCTGCCTCAAAGGGGAGGTCGTGACTAAACGACAAAGAGAGGAGGTCGCGGCCTCAAGGGGAGGTCGCGACCAGGAGGGTGGTCCTGGCAAAAGACCAAGAGGGTCGTCTTCGCAAAAGACCACAGGGAGGTGGTCTTTGCAAAAAAAAAAGACCAAAGAGGTGGTCTTTGCGAGAAGACCACAGGAGAGGTTATGACCCGAAAGGAGGTCGTGACCCAAAGGAGAGGTCTGGACCTCAAGGGAGGTCGTGACCCGAAAAGGGGTGATCTTTGCAAAGAGGATAAAGAGGGTGGTCTTTGCAAAAAGACCACAAGGGCGAGGAGGTCCTGGGTAAGGAGGATTAGCATGGCGAGGCGGGGCCATTCGATAGCGATCGGATGGTTCAAACTGAGCACGCCCGCGCGAAGAGAGAGAAGGGGTTAATAAGTGGTGAGGTCCAACGGAGGACGAGGGGGTCTGGACCAAAGAGGAGGTCCGGACGGTTCAGATGATCTCAGGGGAGGTCTTGACGGTTAAGATGAGATCAAAGGAGATCTCAACGCCCAAGATGAACTCGAAGGAGGTCTTGACGACCAGGATAGACCCACGGGTGGTCCTAACGGTCAAGATGAAAGCAAAGGGAGATCTAGACGATCAAGATCAACACAAGGGAGGTCTCAACGGTCAAGATGGAAGTGAAGGAGATCTCGACGGTCAAGATCAACACAAGGGAGGTCTCAACGGTCAAAATGGAAGCAAAGGAGATCTTGACGGTCAAGATCAACACAAGGGAGGTCTCAACGGTCAAGATGGAAGAAAAGGAGATCTCGACGGTCAAGATCAACACAAGGGAGGTCTTAACGGCAAGATAGAAGCAAAAGAGCAAAGCGGTAGGACGTTCGGACCAGCCAAATGCCAACAAGATCGGGCTGTCCACCATAGATCAAACAGTCCTCAAGGGAAGAAGGTTAGGATTGAGCGAGAGGTCCGAGCAGGCACGAGGGAAGTCCAAAGAAGGTTCAGATGGACACGAGGAGGTCCAAATGAAGGGGGAACCAACCCGCATTAGGATTTCAAAGTTCAAGGATGTTTGAAACACAAACCCGAGCTTGGAACACCTTGGGGGTGGTCGTGACCCAAAGGAGAGGTCAAAACCAAGGAAAGATTCAAACGGAGAAGGAGGTCTAGGCCATTAGGAGGTCTAAATGAGGAAGGTGGTTTAGATAAAAAGGAGGTCTAAACCCCAGAAAGAGATTCAAACCAACAAAGAAGTCTAAAGAAGGTCTAGACTAAAGGAAAGTTCAAGCTTTGAATTCTCATCAAAACAAAATTGTTCTTTTAATTTTGAAAAATCACAAAGACTTCGAAAAACCTGGGTGTTACAAACCTACCCCCCTTAAGGTAATCTCGACCCCGAGATTCAGACTTGGCTAGCAAGGAGGTGGGGATACTCCGCTTTAAGTTCTTCCTCTCGTTCCCAGGTGGCTTCACTTTCTGGGTGGTGGCTTCACTGGACTTTGTATGAACAGACGATCTTTCTCCTGGTAACCCGCTCCGCGACGTCCAGAATCTTGATTGGCTGCTCCACATAAGTGAGGTCCTCTTGAAGATCAATGCTCTCCAGAAGGGTCGGATCTTCTGGCACTCGAAGACACTTTTTTAATTGTGAAATATGGAAGACATTGTGCACCGCAGATAAGGAGGTTGGCAGCTCTAACTGATAAGCGACTTCACCTTGCCTCGCCAAGATGTTGTATGGTCCGACAAATCTTGGTGCCACCTTCCCTTTGGTCTAAAATCTTCTAACTCCTCTGAGTGGAGTTACCCTAAGATACACAAAATCTCCCACTTCAAAAGACAAGTCTCTAAGACAATTGTCAGCATAACTCTTTTGCCAGGACGGAGCTACTTTCAAATGTTCCCTTATGAGCTTTACTTTGTTTTTAGTTTCCTTGATCAACTCGGGCCCAAAGAACTGACGCTCACCGACTTGATCCCAGAGGAGAGGGGTTCTGCACTGTCTTCCATACAAAGCTTCAAAAGGGGACATCTTCAAGCTGACTTGGTAGCTATTGTTGTAGGAGAACTCAGCATAAGGGAAGTTCTTGTCCCAATTTTCCCCATAGTCCAAGGCACATGCTCTAAGCATGTCTTCAAGAACTTGATTCACACGCTCTGTCTGCCTATCGGTTTGAGGATGATACGATGTGCTGAAATTGAGTCTCGTTCCCAAGGCTTCATTCAAGCTTCTCCAAAATCTTGAGGTAAATTGAGAACCTCTGTCAAACACTATTCTTTTGGGTACCCCATGCAAACAGACAATTCAGGCCATATAGAGCTCTGCTAATTTGCTGACTCTGAAGGTTGTCTTGACGGGGATGAAGTGTGTCACTTTAGTTAAACGATCAATCACCACCCAAATGGAGTCATAGCATGATTGGGTCCTAGGCAAACCAGTGATGAAGTCCATGCCGACTTGCTCCCACTTCCACTCGGGTATGGGTAGAGGCTGCAGCAAACCGGCGGGTCTTTGATGCTCAGCTTTGACCCTTTGACATATGTCACAACGTGCCACGTACTCAGCTATTTCTCTCTTCATGTTGAACCACTAATACTTCTCTTTTAGGTCTTGGTACATCTTGGTATTCCCTGGATGGATAGAGTATGGAGATTCATGGGCTTCCTTAAGAACGAGCTGCTTTATTTCTTGGAGATGCGGCACACAGAGTCTGTTGCCGAACCATAGAGTTCCCTGTTCATCTTCTAAAAAACCAGGAGCCTTCCCTCTTTTTAAGTTTTCCTTGATCTCTTGGAGGTCTTCATCTCTAGCTTGGTTCTCTCGAATCTGCTTTTGGATTGTGGGCTCAACTTCCAGAGCATGCACCCAACCTTGATTGACAATTTCCAAGTTTAAACGTCTTAACTCTTCATACAACTTGGGCTGATTTTCTTGGATCAACAAGGTGTTGCAGTAACTCTTTCAGCTCAAAGCGTCAGCCACCACATTTGCCTTGCCTGGGTGATATTGGATTCCTATATCATAATCTTTTATGAGCTCTAACCATCTTCTCTGCCTAAGATTGAGGTCTGCTTGAGTGAAGATATACTTCAGGCTTTTGTGGTCGGTAAAAACTTCGCAGCGATTACCAATGAGGTAATGGCGCCAAATTTTCAAGGCATGCACTATGGTAGCCAATTCCAAATCATGAGTGGGGTAGTTTGCTTCATGAGGCCTCAGCTGTCGAGAAGCATAGGCTACCACCCTTCCTTCTTGTATTAAAACACAACCAAGACCCTGCCGAGAGGCATCACAAAAGACCTCAAAATCTTTTCGGATGTTTGGCAGAATCAACACCGGGGCGGAGGTCAAACATTTCTTCAACTCTTGGAAGCTTTGTTCACAGATTTCAGTCCATTCAAACCTCTTCTCCTTCTTTAAAAGCTGAGTGAGATATCTTGCCATCTTGGAAAAACCTTCAATAAACCTTTTATAATAACCAGCCAGTCCAAGAAAGCTTCTCACTTCGGTCACAGATTTGGGTGACCTCCACACCAACACAGCTTCAATTTTGGAAGGATCCACTGCCACTCCTTGTGCCGACACAATGTGTACAAGAAAAGCTACTTGGCTCAACCAAAATTCACATTTACTAAACTTAGCATAGAGCTGTTGCTCCCTGAGCCTTCCCAAAATAGCCCTAAGGTGGTCTTCATGCTCTTCCTTATTTTTGGAGTAGACGAGGATATCGTCAATAAACACAACTACAAACTTATCCAGGAAGTCCATGAATACTTTGTTCATCAAATTCATGAAATAGGCTGGTGCATTTGTCAACCCAAATGATATCATAGTGAACTCATATAGCCCATACCTGGTGGTAAAGGCAGTCTTGGGAATGTCCTTTGGTCTAATCTTCAATTGATGATAACCAGACCTTAAGTCAATTTTGAAGAAAACACTTGCTCCATTTAGCTGGTCAAAGAGGTCATCTATCCTGGGCAATGGATACTTGTTCTTAATGGTGACCTCATTGAGTGATCTGTAGTCTACGCACATTCTCAAACTGTTGCCTTTCTTCTTGACAAACAGTACTGGTGCTCCCCATGGTGAAGAGCTTGGTTGAATAAATCCTTTGTCTTTCAACTTTTTAACTGCTTTCTTCAACTCTACCAACTCATTAGTCGGCATCCTCGTATGGTCTCTTTGATATAGGGGATCCCTCGACAAGATCAATTAGGAATACAATGTCTCTATCTGGTGGCATACCAGACAACTCCTCAGGGAATACTTCTAAGTACTCTCTGACCACTGGGAGGTCTTTTAGCTTCACTCCTTTCAAACAAGCCAGGCTAGGACCTCCTCCAACAAAGGTCCCGGAACTGAACTCAACTTGAATCCCTTGCTCATTGGTGAGCATGATAGACCTATTGGCACATTCTATCCGACCTTGGTTCTTGGCTAGCCAGTCCATTCCTAGAATTACATCTAAACCTTAGGAGTGCAAGACTACTAGGTCTGCAGAGAAAGGTACTCCCAAGATTTCCAAGGAAAGATTTGAGCATAAGGAACTAGTCCTCATCTCTGAGCCCGGAGAGTGGATCAGCATAGGGCTAGCTAAAGGGGATATAGATAACCCACAAACTTAGTCGAAACAAACGAATGAGAAGCTCCGGAATAAAAAAGAACTGATGCTGGTACGGAATTAACAAGAAACGTTCCAAGGACTACATTCGATGCGGTTTGAGCCTCTTCAGCTGTGACGTGATTCACACGCCCTTTGATATATTGAACCGAGGGCTTCACATTGGTGTTGCTACCAGAGGCTCGAGCTCCTTGACTAGGTCGGGTGGGAGTTGGAGTTGCGGCTTGAAGCTTCTTTGGGCACCTGCTGGCATAGTGCCCAAGTTCATTGCAATAAAAATATGTGACTCCTGCTGCAGAGGTCGAGGATGGCTTCTTCTGAAGATGACCTCCTGAAGAGGTCACACGAGGACTGGTGGTGCCAGAACGCTTGATCTGCACAGGAGGTCTGGAAGGGGAGAAGGTCGCAGATTTCTTATGCTGAGGTTGGGAGGTCCTGGGCCTAGAAAATCCTTCTGATCTGAACTGCTGAGCTGCTTTCCTATTCTTGCGATTCTCCATCTCAAGATGCTTGCCCTCTTGGCGAATTGCTTTGCTCACAAGCTACTGAAAATCTGAGTAGTCCTGAGCAATGAGCTGAACAGCAAGGTCATCATTGAGCCCTTTCAGGAAGCGCTCTTGCTTGTACTCATCTGTTGTCACATCTTGAGGTGCATAATGAGACAGCTGATTGAACTTGTGAAGATACTCGCTGACAGTGCGGTTACCTTGCCGTAGGGATTGGAATTCCTTCTTCTTCAGCAACATCAGGCCTGGAGGGAGATGTGCACTACGAAAAGCTTGAGTAAACTCATCCCAGGTGATAGTTTGAGCATCAAGGTGGGATTGAGTGAAGTTGTCCCACCACTCAGAGGCTGGCCCATTGAGCTGGTGAGAGGCAAATAAGACTCTCTCACGATTCGTACACTGAATCATATCTAGCTTCTTGCTCATTGCTCTGAGCCAATCATCAGCTTTCAATGGCTCAGTGCTGCTGGAGAAAGTGAGTGGTCTCATCCTCATAAACTCGGAGATGTTGATCCTTGGAGGAGGTTGAGCATAAACTAGTGGTTGAGCTGCTGCAGCTGCTTGGAGATTCTGAGTGTTGTTGATAGATTGAACTAGCAAGTTGATCAGATGGGTTTGATTCGCCATCACCTGATTCCAATCTGGTGCTCCAGTTGGGGGAGGTGGTGGCTGCGGAAGAGGAGTCTCTAGATCACTTCCAACTGCTCTGCCCTAACTGCTAGTGTTGCCGCTGCCACGAGTTGTCACCATCTGCCATATCTTCAGAGATTAGGAAAGAGAAAGAGAAAGAAAGCTAAGGGGGATAGGTCAAAACAACTCAAAGCTCAAACACGTTCTACTCGAGGCTCACTGCCCTCAGGGCTGCGAGCAAAAAGGTCGTGGCCAGAAGAAGTGGTCTTCACAAAGAGACCCAAGGGGGGGGGTCTTTGCAAAAAGGCTACCACTCATGACCACGAGTAGGGAGGTCCTTGCACAACTACAAGCCCAGACCACTCCAAGACAGGAGGTCTTGAACACCACCTATAGATACTCCAGGGAAAGGATGTCCATTTGACTTTATAAAAATGGTGAGGAGAGCAAAAGGTAAGAGAGAATAAGGTAAGAAAAGATACAGAGAAGGAGATAAGGGTAGACAGACGACCCAGATAAGAGGGGAACAAATTTATTTCTCTGGTTTTGTAAAACAAAATTTTGAATTTTCTACTAACGACCATTCTACTAGGCAAATGCTCTGATACCACTTTGTAACGACCCGACTTTGGGCACACGAGAGGTCCTCCAAGACCCCCTGGAAAGTCCACCAGGACCTCCCAGGAAGTCCCGCAGGATCACTCGGGAGGACCACCGGGACCACCCAGGAGGTCCAGTAGGACCACCTGGAGGTCTGGAGTCCTGACCCGAGGAGGTCTTGAGACCTATGACCTCCCCAAGCGCCACGACCACTACCCAAGGGAGGTCGTGGGACTTGGAAAAGTCTCAAGCCCTCTGTGATCTGAACTAGTCCCAAGGATCAATGGCTAGTTCACACAGCATACACAAGTGGCAACAAACATCAACGTAAAATTTATTAAAAACAAAAGGGGTTGATTACAAGGTTTTGGCTTACAAGCCAGCAAAACAAAATACATAGCAGACAAAAGGTCCAATCCATCCAATACACCACAGCCAATTGGCTGGAGAGCGTTGCCTAGTTGATCTGGTCCTCCTCCTCATCATAGAAGTCCCCTCCTCCTCAATTATCAAATCAAGCAAGTATGAGCACAACAACCGTGCTCGCAAGTTACACCCGTCAAATAACAGAATGACATGCATAAATGGATATCTCAAAGGAAGGCTTAATATGGTTGATTTGCATAAAGCCAAGTTTCATTTAAATACAACTACTAAGTTTTAAGGGGGTTAACAATAATTAAAATTCATTTTCTAAATCTCAGTTTTCAATTGGATAACATTCATCACAGGAGGTGAAGGATACCCTCCTGTCGCAAGGCTCCCTGCCGAACCCATTTGGACAAGATCCAAAACCATTTGACAAACCATTTTGAAATAAAACTGAGATCTAACTTTGAGTGGCTTTGCTAGCATGTCCATGACCGTGGACATGGCTATTCGAATAGATTTACACTCTGCAGAGGTGTACAGCTTTACCCACATGAGGTAATCCACTTATACTGTCCGCTTACACACTTCCGAAGGTGTGCGACTAAGGGATTACCACAAGGCCTTTACGATGCTCCATTCCACCGTAGCCCTTCCTCGCTAAGGTTTCGCCTCCTTTGGATAGAAACCCGCAGGATCTGGGCCCCCTCTTGCGCCAGGTGGGACTTACATAGTCGTAACATGACAAACCACAACATCAGAAGGAACAGCTACGAAGGAATGTTACAACTTAATTGGCTAGGTACTGCCCACTCAAGACATGTGGTTGCACGGGGTGGCTAGCAAGATACGGCTCTCAGACCGGTCCTTAATTGACCTAGGCGACCACCATGAACCCTGGGCCTCAACCTTACCCAGGTTGAACCCGTGCATAAACATGCACCAGCCAACAAACCACTTCACCCAAGTCCAACTCCAAATCCATTTTCCTTTTCTTTGCTTTTCAAACACATTACAAATCTCCATGACAGCCCAATGTCATGGCTCAGCTTTTAAAACATTTAGATAACATTGGTCATTTGGTAGTAAAACTTCCCAAAAACAAGATTTTGGTCTAAGCATGTCTAAGCATACTTTTTTTTCAAGAGGTCCTGGTTCACATAGATGTATCAACCAGGTTTTTATCTAGGGTGACAATAGATTTGAATCAATGTCAATATGGGCCTTAGGTGTAGCTATGAATTTAAAGGCAGGTATTGAAATAGTTGAGTAAAAATAGGCATGCAGTAATATTTAAAACAGACATAAGTAATTTGAAGTAATGAATGCAACATGGTCAAGGGTGTAACTTGCCTTGCTCAAAGGCTTTAGTGTCCTCTTCTTCTTCAAAAAACTCGGGCTTTTCGGTGACTTCACAATCTACACGGGAGACAAATAGAGCAACTCAAATAAAGCTTAAGTGAGATCCAAATGAACTCCAATGAAACACCAAAATAAAACCAACAGAGAAGCTTCAACGGTTGGAGGAGGTCCAAGGGCTGCTCAAGAAGAACCAACAGCTCGGGAGGAGGTCCAAGTGCTGGTCGGAAGAACAAGAGAACTGGAAATGAGGAAAAAGGTAAAGATGAAGGGCGGCTCAAGCTTATATAGCTAGAGCTGCTGGGAGTTCGAAAGGGCTCCCACGCTCAAGCGTAGGTGAAGGAGGAGACGGGAGCAGGTGAAGGAGGGGACAAAAGAAAGAACGGATGCTGTAAAAAGTGGTAGCATTTAATGCGACACAACCGGCATTAAATGCACTAAGACTTTTGTGGCCCCAGAGATACGGTCGGGGAAAAAGAAAATGAGCGTGGCTAACAAATGGGACCAATCAACGCTTAGCCGGGAGGTCCTGCGGAGACTTGGAGGAGGTCCCGCAGAGGTTAAGGGAGTCCTGCCCCGCAAGGGGTGGTCTTTGCAAAAAGACCAGGAGGTGGTCTTTGTTAAAAAAACCAGAGGTAGTGACCATCGGGGTAGTCTTGACCGGAGGGTGGTCTTTGCAAAAAGACCACAGGGATATCTCGACCAAAGGAGGTCACGGCAAACGACGAAAGAGAGGAGGTCGCGACCTCAAGGGGAGGTCGCGACAAAACGACAAAGAGAGGAGGTCGCGGCCTCAAAGGGGAGGTCGCGAATAAATGACAAAGAGAGGAGGTCTCGGCCTCAAGGGGTGGACGCGACTAGGAGGGTGGTCCTGGCAAAAGACCAAGAGGGTCGTCTTCGCAAAAGACCTTGGGGAGGTGGTCTTTGCATAAAGACCAAAGAGGTGGTCTTTGCGAGAAGACCATAGGAGAGGTCATGACCCGAAAGGAGGTCGTGACCCAAAGGAGAGGTCTAGACCTCAAGGGAGGTCGTGACCCGAAAAGGGGTGGTCTTTGCAAAGAGGCCGATGAGGGTGGTTTTTGCAAAAATACCACAAGGGCAAGGAGGTCCTGGGGTAAGGAGGATTCGTACGGCGAGGCGAGGCCGTCCGATAGCGATCAGATGGTTCAAACTGAGTGCGCTTGCGTGAAGAGAGAGAAGGGGTTGACAGGTGGTGAGGTCCAAGGGAGGACGAGGGGGTCTGGACCAAAGAGGAGGTCCGGACGGTTCAGATGATCTCAGGGGAGATCTTGACGGTTAAGATGAGATCAAAGGAGATCTCAACGGCCAAGATGAACTCGAAGAAGGTCTTGATGACCAGGATAAACCCGAGGGTGGTCCTAACGGTCAAGATGAAAGCAAAGGGGGATCTCGACGGTCAAGATCAACACAAGGGAGGTCTCAATGGTCAAGATGGAAGCAAAGGAGATATTGACGGTCAAGATCAACACAAGGGAGGTCTCGATGGTCAAGATGGAAGCAAAGGAGATCTCGACGATCAAGATCAACACAAGGGAGCCCATAAGTTAACATATCCCGTGCTATCCATACTTGCACATGATGTGTCCCCACATATTTGTCTTCCCACTTGAGGTGGGGGCTACTGGAGGTCGTTGCGAACGGACTCCCCGGAACCTATTTTCATACCTTTGGTAAACCTCGTATAACCGAGAACGAACTTCTGCAAAATAGTCAGTATAGTCTAGCCTTGTAGTATCACTAAGAAGATCAAGTACAATACCAAATGCATCAATTTTAGCCCTAGGATCTAAAAGAAATGCAAATGCATATAGATAAGGGATTTCTCTTTAATATTTAAGGTATTTAGATTTCATGGAAACAACAACATCGCGTAAAACTAAGTTATTTTCAAACATTTTCAATTGAGTAGCAATCCGTAAAATAGTATGCACAATGATAGGAGATGTTGAATAGTAGACAGCGGACAAAGCAACAGTTGCCTCATAAAAAATTTCTAAACGACAGTATCTTCTCAGCAACGAACCAATATTGCTCAGTTAATAGTATAGTACCGTCAGTGCTAGGATAGTGCGTTTGAATAAATACAGAAAAAGTGCTCTTGTATGGTAAAAGATTCTTAAGCATGAGGTAAGTAGAGTTCTACCTTACCTCCATATCCAAACCGAACTTTCTTGGACGTACACCCATCGCCCTGCAGAAGTTCTTATATTGTGCTATTCTTACATTAGAATTATTCAAGAAAGAAATCGCATCGCAGAAAGCTTTAATATACGGACTCAACATTTTCAAACCACATTTGACTAAAATGTAGATAATATGACAAGCGCATCGTTGATGTAGCAAGAAGGAATCGACATATGTACTCAACACTAGAGTAAGAATGTCTATGGCCCTAGAGTTTGAAGCGGCGTTGTCTAAAGTAATTGCGAATATTTTGTTTGTAAGACCAAAGTCTTCCACGACTTTGATAATACAGTTCGCAATATTCTCCCCTGTGTGTGCTACATCAATTAATTTCAAAGCTATAATCCTTTTCTCCATTATCCAGTCGTCATTAATATAATGCGCAACTACACTAAGGTAATTCTCTCTAGCCCGACCACTCCATATGTCCGAGGTCAGGGCCACCGAAATGTGCACGTACTAAATAGTTCCTTTATTTTATTACGACGTTCATTATAGTATTTCACTAGATCCCTAGTTGTTGCCTGTCTAGAAACAGAAGAAAATCTAGGATTATGTGTTATCCTAATGTAATTTTGGAAAGAAACAGACTCGTCAAAGCCTAATGGTAAATCCTCAGAAGAAATTAAACGACAAAGAGATTGACGGGCTACTTGAGGATCGTAGTCCTAGCTAGATACCATACTGTCGGAGTTGTATTGAAGCTGCGTCTGCCTCATCATCAATCCTTGCTTGGTTCGACATCTTGTAGCGTGTCTAAGCAAGTGCCCCATTCTACCTGTAGAATTCGCAAACAATTCATGGCGACAAATTTTACAAATAGCATATGGTACCTCATTTCCCGCTGCGTTTTGCTTGGTTGTCCTATCGAAATGCTCCCACACTCCCGATGTAGACGGTCTCGACCTCTTTGCTCCGGTTGTCGTGGAGCCTGATGCTGACGTGGAGCCTGATGATGGAACTGCACCTTGCTCCTCAGGTGAAACCTCCGGTTGGTTTGAGGCAGCCGCAGCCGCCTCCATAGACGCAATTTCCTCCGATGAAAGTCCGTAATCACCAAGAGCAAAGCTGTGTAAGGACTGTCCATAACGAAAACAGCAAAATCGAAACTAACACTATTACTACATTTATCTTATCATAACAATAACTAAAAATAAAAGTATTACAAAAAAAAGTATTGTACCTCTTTCGTTGACTTGCTGACGAAAATTGAAATTTCCAAATTTTGGCACAAATTTTTTGAATTTTGCCAAATTAGCTCAACACGGATTTGAATTTGCACAACACAATTTCAAAGAGAGAATGGAGAATACAGGGGTGCTGAATGAGGGGGGGGGTATGGTGGCTATTTATATAAAAAAAATTTGGGATTTTTTGAATTTTTTGCTATTTTTTAAGACCCCAACGGTAAAAAAAAACCCTAACGGTCAAAAAAGGTCAAAATTCGGGTCATGCCATGCCGGCACGGTTGCCTCACACCGTCCTTCTTCTTCTTCTCCCCTGCACCACACGCCTCTCGCCGTCTCGCGCATGCCGCCGACCCCACCGCCTCCTTACCTCCCCACCGCCCCGCCGCCTCCTCGCCTTCCTGCCGCCTCGTCGCCTCCTCCTCGCCTCCCCACCACCTCCTCGCTTCCCCGCCGCCTCCCCGCCACCTCCTCGCCTCCTCGCCGCCTCCTCCTGACGGCCTCCCCGCCATCTCCTCGCCCGTCGCCTCCTCGATAGCCCCGCCGCCTGTCGCCTCCTCAATGGCCTTGCCGCCACCTCCTCACCCCGCTGCCTCCTCGACGGCCCCGCCACCGCCTCGTTGCCTCCTCGACGGCCTCGTCGCCTCGTCAATGCCTCCTCGACGGCCGGTCCGCGTAGGCGCAGATCCGTGCGCCGCACCGCCACCTGGCCCGTCTCCTCGCCTCCTCTCCTCGGTCGCGTGCCCATGCAGCTCTATGCGATGCCCTCCTCCTCCCTCCGCTCCGACGGACCACGTAGCACCGTGAGCCGCACCGCCCTCCTCCTCTCTCCGCTCCGACATCGTCGCCTCTGGCCCTCTGCCTCCGCCTCCCCGTAGTTGTGCCTCCTGGGTCGTGGTCGTGCCTAGCACGGCCCGACACTGTTCATGCTGTGCCAGGCTGGTCCACCGTGCCGAGGTGGCGGCCTAGGCACGATCCGAGGTCTCATGTCAGATCGGCACGGTCCATAAACAGTATAGACTGTAACGTACTTGAGCTGGGCCTACGGTATTGTGTCTCGTGCCAGCCTAATAGGGAATTTTTTTTTGAAATAATCTATTTTTTATTCCAAAATACAGAAATAATACCGCTTAAATTTTTTTTTCAGAAATAATCTCGTGGACGCGTGCGGTTGGGCGATTTGCTCAAGTCGCCCAACCAAGAAGGCGCATAATCATTCAAGTCGACCAATAGGACGGCGATTTAAAGTTTCAGGCCGCCGCTTTTTGGTTTGGCGACTTGGTGGCGGCTCAACCCAAGTCGCCCAACAGTATGGCGACTTGGTGGAACTCAACCCAAGTCGCCCAACCTTATGGCGACTTGGGCATTTATAAAAACACACACGAACCGTCGCCATTCCAACGCGATTCGCCGTAATCACAACCGAGCCGGAGGAAAAGAGGAGAAAGAGAGGAAGAAAAATAGGAGGGAAGAAGAAGAGGAGGAAAAAAAAGTTCTTCGTTTAGACGATTTACTAGGACGGTAAGTTTGTAGTATTAGTTTGTAGAAGTTTATTTTTGAAATCATGGTAGGTTAGCAAGCAACTTTATGTATAGTGACATATTGTTAGCAAATATTTAGAGATGACATGATTAATTAGTAACCATGGTACGTTAGCAAATGTTGAGAGATAACATGAAGGAAAAATGAGTTAGTAAAAATAAATTTAGTTGTACTATTCTCGTCTTTCGCGCTAATTGCGTACATGTTACTTTTCTAAATGGTAGTTTATATAATGGTAAACATGTCGATAACGCGATGCATTCACAAATGCTAGTTTATAGAATGTTAAATACACGATACATGGTTCCAAACACGTTGGATTATCAAACATGTCAAATTTTGTTTTTCCTAAAGCTTCACCCATTATAAATATGCATAGTAACGATGATGTATTAAATATTTCGCAATCCATAGCGATCAGTATAGGCGTTAACGTAATATAGCCTTACGAGGAAAAATTATGTCATTGTGTTAGGGCAAAGTGTAATGCCATTGGAGTATAATTTAAATGCGTAAGTAATATGAATGCTTTTAATTTCTTAATTTGCGGTATGGCTCAAGACCCCGTGGTTCGGATTGGCATTTCACCGCTAGACCGGTTGGTCGACGCAAAGACCGCATGAGCCGTCGTGTGCCGTGATCCGGTTGGCGGGACGACGCTACCGAGTTGGGGGTGGTTCAGACGCGGACACCCCGACGGGCTTGGAGACTAGACCCACACTTGGGTAGAGAGGTTTGTCCATAAATTTGTCACTTTTTGTATCAGATCAAGACTATGTACTTACTTCTTCGTGCTTTGTAGGTCGAGCTGTTCGGCCTTCTACCTCGCAGACGGATGGTAGAGGCCACCGAAGAGGACGGCGGTCCGGTCGACGACGATGGGGTGGTTCAGCCGGTCCGAGCGGCCACGACGATTCCCATTCGACCGGCCGCTCCGACCGCCTGGTGGACCGTTATGCCCGAGACGCACACCTTCCACCTCCTTTCGGGAGATGGCCCCGACTCTGCAGATGTCGCGATGTCGCCGGCTTGCCTATCGCAGAGCGGCCGATTCTCACGGACGCTGGTGTGGATCGCGACGCGACGTTAGGCATAGGGTTTGAGCGTTCTTGGGCGGAGGCGCGCCTCGCATGCCGACTTCTGAGCGACAATGGCATGGCCCGCCCCTGCGGTGGCTTTCGCAGTTCCGGGTAAGTATAGTACCTATTTTCCATGTTTAGCGATTCATTGAGGCCTAGCCATATGACGGGCTTACTAATTATTCGTTTCTGCGTAGGTCGAGTGGATGGTCCCAGAGCCCACCGTCGATCAGGTGTCGCGCACCGGAGGCGTACTGCTAGGCTCTTTGGTCGGGTAATCGTTTACCGCCAGCCCACGGTGACTCCGCCGACGCCCGCCTCGTGGGTACGCGAGGGCCATCGCCGACGGCGAGGAGCTAGAGATCGATTGAGGATCGGCCGACTTGCCGCGACGCATCATGCGGCATGTGCGATGCGCGGTCAGAGGCTAAGCCCGCATCTATCCTCACAGTCGCCTCCTCTGCTGTAGCTTGTGGTCGCTCGAGCGCTTTCTGGACGCCCATGCCGATAGACTCCGGATCGTCTGACGGCGGACATGTACCATGGGGACGCGTGGACCGCCAACCGTAGGGTCCTTTGGTGCCGTGAGACGGGTACATATTTCCTATATATTTTCTTCATCAGACATGTAATCCTTTGTAACCCTTGTTTCTCGCTTGCTCAAGAGTGTTTTGTCAAGCATCGCATAACGACATCCACCTTCATAGCCAATGTCATGTACGGAGAGATAGTGAAGAAGACGGACCTGGAGGCCAAGCACATCATGGTGGCTATCGAGCAGAAATTCAAGTACAAGATTAGCTACGCGAAGGCATGGCGTGCTAAGCAGAAGGCTTTGGAAAGGAGGTTCGGTTCTTTCGAGGCATCTTACGACAACCTTCCTCGTATGCTCCAGGTGCTGCAAGACAGGAACCCGGGCACATACATTGCTGTGAAGGACCGGCCAGCCAAAAGACCGCTGCTAGGTTTTATGGTCTTGCAGAGGGCCTTCTTAGCATTCGGTCCATGCATCAATGCATTCAGACACATGTTGCCCGTGATCTCAGTGGACGGGACATTTCTAACTGGGAAATACAAGGGCATGATCCTGACAGCAATTGGCGTTGATGGCAACAATCGATTCTCGCCTTAGCCATCGCTTTGTGGAAAGTGAGAATTACGACACCGGTTATGGTTCCTTTGTCATCCGAAGGAGGGAGTAGTTGGGGCACGCCTTGATGTCGTGATAATCCATGATCGCCACTCCGGATGATGAAGGCCATCCGACAACTTCAAGAAGACCCCAATGAGCCGCTCCTCGCCGACACGAGGAGCAGATGGTGCATTCGCCATCCGGGGCCAACTTCTTCAAAGCAGTTCAGCAAAGAACCTTTGATGAAACTGTTCAAGAGGCTTGCCATGTAGAACCAAAGAACGTAAATTTGATGCGTTGTGGCGAGATGTTGGACGAGCACACCAAGAAGCATGTCGTCGAGAGAAACAAGCGCCCCTCATTCCGGGAGGCACAAATGAGCGCCACACTGCTGCGGGGAGCTCGACCCTCCCCATTTGACGCGGAGGACCTCGAGGGACATCGGTGTTTCTCTCATTGGATTGAGGCCGAGCTATTGGAAAAGTGGTCCTTACTTCACGACACGACGGCGAAGGTATGGCATAATGACCACTAACCTTGCAGAGGTGTACAATCAGGTTATTAGGGGCCTCCGTTGTCACCTCTTGTCGCCATTGTTGAAGGCGTTCGCATGGTACAATCGGATATTTCAGGAAAGACATGCAAATGCGGCACTTCATGCACCAACCCACGTAACCCTATATTGCTTGAAGATTATTACATACATGCGAGGCCAAGACCGAGAAGGCTCGATCGCACACGGTATTCGTAATGGGCAATACGGAGCATCGATTCGATGTGATCCTCCGAGACAGAGCCGGATTCGGAACGGCTCGGTCTCTTGTTACCCATGAGGTATGCCTTGGAGACCATGTGAATGAACCTAGCTGCACATGCAATAAGCTAAAGCTCCTTCACAAGCCATGCTCTCATGTCCTCGGCGTGTGGGACCATCCGCATGGACCCATTAAACTTCAGTCGGAGTACTTCATGAAGGAAAGGGCAAAAAGTGTGGTGCGGCGAGCTAAGAGGCTTCGGGGTTGTCAGTAACTTCTCCACATTGGATATTGCAAATAGGACTTGGGTTCCGGATCTAGACCTATTGAGAGGGGAAGGGCCGTCGGCAGAGTCGTCGATTCTAACGATATGGACGAATGGGAAGTCGCAAGCGGGTAGACGCGTAGCGGCCGCCGCCAGAAGGGCACACTGTGAGAACTTGCAAGGCGCTCACGACACTTAGGAACTTGTATTACAACCGCTACTATGTTGTAACTTGTAGTTCAACAAGATTTTGGTTTTGTAAGCAATCGCCGAACTAATTGTGTCGTCATTGTACTTTGGTTCTTGTAAGCAACTACCGAACTGCTAGTATGTTGTATCGTAATTCTAGCGGACAATATCTCGGTATGGAATAGCTTGGTTTTCGTAACTCGCTCATACAATGCATATTTGTTCGATGCATATAACTTAAAGCATGCGACACATCAATACAACATGCCAACTCAATAAAAGGCAACCGCAATAACGCGCCCACCATTTCGTTACATGCTTTAGGAGATTGAACATAAGTGCGCATGTAGGGGACACTACCGTCCCTAATTGTAGAAGGGACACTACTGCGTGCCTAATTGTAGAAGGTGTCTCGCTACCCACATAGAGTGTTCTCGGTTAGGCGCAGACGTGGTCGGTCGTCGTTATAGTGGCACGCACATATGCAAACTAGGGTTGGCACAAAGAAGATGTGGGATCATAGGAACTTCCTATGTTCACGACCTCCTCATTGCCCTCTCATGTTGCATCTGTTGGCGGAGGTCATCATTTTGCTCCTTGAGATCGTTAATTTGCGCCCAAATAAAAGATTCGGTTCCACAATACATCCAGTAACTCACAACATGTCGCTCATGGGAGGATCGATCCAATGGTGAAGTTGCATTTCGCCATCTCGCTATAACCGACGGTTAGTATGCGTGATGTATTAGCAAGAATATGAATAAAACTATTTACCCCGAGTATGGGCATCGAAGAAACGCCGTCCACCATCGAAAGGGCCGTCTATGACCGCACGATAGCGTCGTCCCGTGTCGCAAGATTTCGCCATACCGGTTGAGCACGCTTGTTCGGCATCAACCGGTAGTTAGGGCCAAGTCCTCCTCCTTTCTAGGGGAAGGTTCGCCTTGGCGACCGGTTATCTTGGTCCCCGGCGCCCGCCATTGTATGTTATCAGAAGGCGGAGAAGGTTCTTCTTCCTACGGTTTGAAGGGTCGACCGTCCTAACCGAGCGCGTGGGGCAGCATTTTATAGTTCTACCAGAGACTAACAAAGCGGATAATGTATTAGCTTGCAGATGACAAGACTAGACGAGGCGACTTTTCGCAGTGATAAGACCACACAGGCGACTTTGCGCGATGCTAAGACCAAAGGAGATGATTGCAAAGGACAAGACCACAGGGGCGCTTTGCGTAGTGATAAGACCAAAGGAGACAACTTTCTGCGGTGACAAGACAACACGGGCGACTTTGCGCGATGATAAGACCAAAGGAGACAACTTTCTGCGGTGACAAGACAATACGGGCGGCTTTGCGGTGAGACCACACGGGCGACTTTTGCGCGATGACAAGACCAAAGGAGACAACTTTATGTAGTTCAGGTTTAGGTATAGGTTAGGCTTTTCAGATCGACTTGACTACCCCGACCACCTCCCCGACTTTTAAGACCGAAAAGACAAGACTCGCAGAGAAAGACGTGACAACACTCTGCCTCGCCAAATTTTTCAGACCGATAAGACAAAGACTCTGCAAAGCAAACCTATATTGCAAGTATGCCTCTTCTATCGAAATCCCGAAAGAACCATTCGCACCGCCATCGAATCCTTCGTGTTCTATATAAGCTTTATAAAGTACTTCATCGACTATCCGCCAATATACAAATATACGCTCGAACGACTTCATTCAGAGAGACTCTTGACGCATCGTAATATCACTTACCTATCTACTTACCATTCATTACTATCTCAATCGTCCTCACAAAATTCTACAGAAATTTAACGCACTACAACAATATACAACGATCACAAAATGTTATTGCGAGTTTGACATATTTCGTACCCTTCATATTCTACGAAAATAAGAAACAGACCAACCAACGTTGTCGCCACACTTTTATCTTTACAAAAAATAACATCATATTATACGATTTGCTAAATACAATACCTACAAAATGTAATATCTATTTTAACACAATTATTCCAATTGGATTTACATAATTTCAAGTTTAGCAGCTTGAATCGCCCACTGGTTGGGCGACTTGAACTAAGTCGCCCACCAACTGCGCGACTTACTAAACTCGCTATACACATCAGTGATACAGGCTCTAGTCGCACATCCGTTTGGCGACTACATCCAGCCACGCTCTAGTCGCCCAATGGGAGGGCGACTTGAAGGATTGTCGCACGGCGGTTCGGCGACTTGAGCAAATCGCCTAATCGTACGGCGACACGCGATTATTTCTGTAAAAAAAATTTAAGCGGTATTATTTCTGTATTTTGGAATAAAAAATAGATTATTTCAAAAAAAAATTCGCCTAATAGGCCCGGCCCATTTCGAGCGCCCCTTCTCCTTGCTTCCACCAGATCTGCACAGCCACGGGCCCGACCGCGTCGTCCTCTCGCGCGGGACCGAGCGGGGTGCCAAGGTCATCGGCGAGGACTCCATGCGCCGCCTCTCCCGCCCCTCCGCCTCCTCGTCCTCCTCCTACTCCAACGGCCACCACGTCCCCCGCAAGCCCCTCGGCGAAATCCACCTCAAGGTCATCCATTTGATTCGCCTCCGTGATCCCCAGATCCATTTCGTCCGTTTCTGATGGTGAAATGGATTGCGTGCGTGTGCAGGTGTCGACTGTGAGGGAGAGTAGATCGGACGACAAGGGGTTCTCGATCTTCTCTGGAACGAAGAGGCTGCACCTGCGGGCGGAGACAAGGGAGGAGGCTCGACCGAGCGCCTAAGGTAGCGGCTGCAGCAAGAGGGGGTCAGTGAGGAGGCCATTGTTGATAGCGAGAGGATCGTGCGTGCTGAGTTCGAGGCGCTGCACGAGCAGCTTGTGCTCCTCAAGCAGAAACAGACGCTCCTCCTGGACACCCTCCGCCAGCTAGAGGTATGGCCATTAATCGTACTTACGCCTCAAACAGAATGTGATTGTGCATGAAGTAGGAATAATTGCTTTCCATAATATGGTGTGATATTGTGCCGTTTTGTACATGGTTGAATTAATTGAAGGAACAAGTACGGTGTTACTGTTGAACATTGACGTACAGAAAGCATTTTGCTCTTTGCTTGCACCAATTGACCCGAGTGTACTTGGAAAATTTGAATTCTAGTGGCCACTCTATGGGTAGTGCTGTAAGTTCTTCATTTCATTTTCTGGCGCTGTTGTTTTAGTGACTTTTTCAGACGAACTTGAACTCGTAATAATTGAATGTGCTATGAGAACTAACTAGTGCGGCCTATTTAATAAATTATTTGAACTCTTTTGTTTTTTTGGTTCTTTCATTCTACTGGTGCCTAATATTAATTGACACACAATATAGCCAACCTTAGGATCTAACAACTGCTTTAGAGTATTTGTTGTGTCTTGTTAGGGCTGACGAAAATGAGGGCTTCTATTCAGTAACAAATGATTTCAGTTAGTTCAGACTTTCTGGGAGTTGGTTGCCAAGCAATTAATTTTACATTAAGGATTTTCTGGAATTTGGTTGCCTTCATGAGCTTTAGAAACCATGAAGCTCCAAAAGTTTGTACAGGGCCTTTATTCTTTGTCAGAAGACTGCCACAGGATGAGGTCCCTTAACTGAAAATATATAGTACAACGTTTCATTAGTTCACCTCCTTGCTATCCAGATTTATCATTGATGTATTCAATGTAGATTATGAGGTATGCTACCAAATGTAATAAGTCCTTACATCCTTTTTTTGAGATTTCAATGGTGGACACACACGCACACCACATGCACGCGCACACGTGAATGCGCCTCCTTGCACATGCTGAGAATTGCGGAATCTGGGGATAAATTCGCAACCTCGTGGAGCATGGGCACACTCTTTCCCACTTAATCGCGCCACGTGTGCGTGAAGGTGCGCAACCAGGATTTTAACCTTAGTGGGTGGAGTCAAACTCCCACATCTCTGCTAACCGACTAATATGTGGTTCCCATGTATCCTTACATCTAAATATCTGATTTGGCAAAAAAGATTATCCTATACTATGCGATGAGTAAAATTTGTTTCTGCTTCCCCAACTAAAAATATTCAAAGCATTAAATGTTTAGGCAAGCTAGAACGGATTTGTTTTGTGCAAACTAGGAAGATATATTCTTATTACTTTTGCTGAATCTTATAAATTCAATCGTGAAGTTTGGAGAAATCGGCAATGGACATTAGAAGTCAATATCTTCTACCCCAGTATTATTCAAGGTGCAACTGCCATCCACTCTAGAAGAATGTCAGTTTCAACTCATCTACTTGATAAGGCGGTAGAATCACTGACCCTTCATTTGGAAAGGTAGATAGTATCTTCTGCCATTGCTCTAATGAATATCTACCATCGTTAGTTGAATAGTTAGAGGTTTGTGTTCCTCTTATTTTCTAACTATCATTTCTTGATTCACAGCAAGAATGCAAAGAAGCCAATAGTTGGTGTTGAACATCATGTATCGTTTACTTGGCCATATTGCCTATTCGATGTTGCGTCTGCCGCACTAGCTAATTCACTGACCATATTCCCTTACATTGATAGCATTTGTGATAAATTGGACTTTATTGGCATCAACTACTATGGGCAGGTTAGTTGAACACGAGCTGCTTAAATAAATGGTCTGATCCTGTAAATGACATGAGTTAACTTTTCCACTTTCATGCAAGAGGTAATATCAGGACCTGGTCTAAAGCTTATGGATAATGGTGAGTACAGGGAATCTATTTGTGGGGCTTATCCCGATGGGCTGTTCTGAATCAGATCAGTCTCATCAGAAACTCCATTTTCAGTAATGATAAAAGGTATGTTTAAGCTCTTGTATCGCTCATTGAACAACCAGATGGAAGGAAAAACGTTGGAAGAAATAGTTGACAAACCCATTTTATTTCCCGGTTAGTTTTGCCACTTTAATTCTCTACATTCAGTTTGTCGTTTTTCCTTTATGAACATCACTTAAGTGCCTCTTGTCTATCTACATGTAGCCTACTGGACTTAAATGCACTGTCACAATTACGCAGATGACAATACAGATACATATATGCAAATAGTTCCTATGATTGAACTTACATGTTATCTGCTTTAGTAACTGGTACCACGTAGCATGTGGGTTGCCTATTTTCAGTCCACACAACTTGCAAATCCTCCAAAACAAACGGCCTCCTTCAGCAGCGAAATAGATATCGTTCATATTCCTGAAAAAACAAAAGAATCGATGTAAGTATCTTAAACTATCACTCTCTAATTCACCACATATCAACTTCCTATTTTCCTGTTTACATTGAGTACACAGACAACTTGCTATACAAATTCGTACAGTCTGGACATACTTTTATGCATCCTGCACCATAGTTTTATAATTATCGACAGACCTAACTTTCTATTATCTAGGTAGATTCATGTGTTCATTTCTCTATGGTTACAAGATTCGTTGTACATAATTTCTAACACGTCTTATATAGTTAGTTAATCTGTTCTCGTAGGCTTTTTTTTATCTCGCATTCGTACTGATTTGCGACAATCATTCGTATTTCTTTTTAGAACCTGCAACATTTATTGGTTCAACAGCCTGAAACATGTTACAGAGATTTACCACACTGTACAAGCAAATCAGTGCTGCTTTATCGCCATCGTATTATGTGTATAGTTATGTGATAACCAATATGCGTAAAAAAACTACATTATTATTTACATAGTATTACCACATAGGCATAATCGTAGTGTTGGATAAGCTCTACAACAACAGATGTCTGCTTGTTTCTGAACCTAACAAGTCAAAATCTGAATTGTTATTAACTTCTATTCCAGCTAATTACCATGTGATTACTACTGTGGAGTTCCTCACCTAACTATCTAAAACTGCTCATTATCTGCACTCACAGTATTCTCAACAATTTTTCAGCACAAAATCACCACCATCCAAGGATATGTCTGCTACTAAACTTTGGAAAAAAAAGTAGGCAGGATGCAGGAAGCAACAATTAGCTCTAGGTATGTCATCTATACCATAGTCTGTACACATCTCTGCTTATTTCCTTACCCTCTTACAAAAATAACTTTGCTAATCTACAACAGATCTATCTCTGGACTGTCACTCCGTCAATACCGTTTTGCTTCCACCTTTGAAATACTTTTTTTGTACCCTCTGCTACATCACCCACTCTTTCATTTATGATATACTCTTCAAAACACATGTTATGTCCTATATTCGTGCTGTAATATTATAAACTCCTTCATTTTGTACTCTCTACTACTTCACCCACTCTTCTTACTTTTATGTAATATACTCCTAAGAACGCATCGAATTTTCTATGTTCGTGCTGTAATATTATCAAATTTCTATATATGCTACTGGATTGCGCGGAATCTGAATTCGCTATACTTGTTTTGTTCAGCTTATTCTCAGTTTCGGTATGATCCTTCTGCCTTTTATCTTTTATGAAACTACCAATGAAAACTATCAAGTTTTAAAAAAGGTTTATTGTTACATATAGATCTGCCTTTGTATAATCATATTAGACACATCTTCATCTCAACTCGCTAAGCTTGTTTCATCTAACAAACTCTCAATTCCAGTTTGCTCCTTTTGCCTTTTATCTTTTAGAACACTACAAATAAAAATAGTCCAATTTTTACAATTATTTGTTGTTGCATATAGACCTACCTTTGTCTTTATTTATTTACTCACATACATCTTTTTTTTAAAAACTCAATGTTTCCTACACGAGCGTTTGCACGCGTGCCGGGCTCTAGTTTATATGAAACTATGGGGACATGAGACATGCCATCTGAACGTGCAGGCATCAAGGTGAGGCCATAAACTTGCATTTGCTACCACAACAGTAGAGTTTCAGACAAACACACACACACGCGCTAACACAGGAGAGTATTCATCTAAATCTTGAAAATGAGACTAGCTAGATTGACGAAAGATCCTCATACAGACTTGATCCCATGTCTCTCGGAGACCGGCCGGATGCCATCTCAATGCAATGCCCAGCACCTCCTCCATGCCTTTCACAGCCTGTGGGGTTCTCATAATCTGAAGCCATGGCCGGATCAAATACAACGTATATACATTGTTGTGCAGAGACACTTGAACTCAACTACAGTCAACAACAAGGATGATCGAGGACTAGGCTAGGAGAGTTGAGGTCCAAAACTATCAAAGATGTCAGGTAAAGTGGTTGGACTCAAGTATAATGCATGATGGACTAGAACAACCGAACAGAAAGTTCGGTGCAACGTGTTGCATCAAGTGGCTTGGGGTTGGTGCAAATGCTATGGAGGTTCTGGTGGAAGCCGGATGAGAAACACTTGCTGGCATGAAAAGAGTCATTGATGAACCTACATGTGGAGAAGTATGGAATTGCTTCACAGTGATTGGACTAGGTTAGAGAGAATGATTGAGAAAGGGTATTTTGGTATCTTTGCCAAACTACCGAGTTGGTGACATTGCAGAAATCGTAGCACATAACGGCACAAAGGAGAGATGGTTTAGGTCAAAAGAAGATGAAGATCACGAAGTGACGGATTCAGGAGGTCCGAATCATTATCCGCTTTGAGAAGTATGCGTGAGTATAGATTCATTTGTGTGTGGGCTTAACGAGTGCCCATTTAGGTTTTCTCTTTAGACCTAGCCTCCACTATATAAGGGTTGGTGTAGGAATTGCACAACCAAGCCTTGGAAACCCTAATTTGAGATTTCGGGAGAGTGGAGGAAATAGAGTAGGCTAGGGTTTGAGATGAATGGATTGTGAAATTGGGTGCTTATGATTGAGCTTTGTCCTCTATGATGGAGTGACTATAAACCTACAATAATTTTAATCAATCCAATCAAGTTTATTCCAAAATGAGTTCTATCTTGTTCTTATTCTCTCTTAAGTGATTTGAGGGTTTTTGTGTTTCAAGGGTTTTGGCTGGGTCTTTTGCTATGATCTAGATTGTTAGGACTTGTAGGATCTGATCTAAAATCATCTTTCACCCACGAGCAAACTTTTGTATCAAGTTTGGGTTTCCCCCGGTTTTGAGCCTTCTTCACCCCAATCAAGAAATTCGTGTAATCTTGGCTACGATCATGTCGGTCGTCGATTGCAATAGCTTCGTGACCTTCTTGATGAGCTATGTCTGAAATATCAAGGGATTAGGATCACATGATCAAAAGTTGAGTCATTTTGTGGTTCTTTCAGGCTGTTGATTTGCAGCCGGTGCTCAGACCGGCCTCACTAGTGGTCAAGTCGACGCGGTCAGACTTGTGTCGACGGTCAGACCGGTAGAGAAGGTTGACCTCGGGGTTTCTCGGTTGCAACGCAAGACTTCTGTTGTGATCTTGTGGCTTTGATCTTTATAGTTTTCATAGGTATTGGAGTGAAAAGGAAATTTGAATACAAGAGGCGAAGAAAAAGATGTGGCTCCTATTCAAACCCCCTCTAGACTCTAGTCGCTATTTCGGTACAACAAGTTGCGAATTGTTGGTGCATAGCTCAAGCATCGGGTGACAAATGGACTGTAATTAGTTAATACTCCCTCATTTCATAATACGTAGCTCTCTTTGACTTTATTATCATATCTAAAGTTAAACTTTGACTCTTAATTTTATACTAATACATTTATAAAATAATATGGCAGTATAATGTTATGTAAGTATTTCTACGACAAATATAAAAATACTATTTTAATACGATCAATCTAAGTATTTAGAAAAATATAATTGGTCAAAGTTTGACTGGTCAAAGTCAAAGAGGGCCAAATATTCTAAAATGGACAGAGTACAATAACTTTGTTTTAACCAATGCTAGCTAGTACTTTCCTGCAAAATCTAAGTGGAGCATAAGCCAAGAGGTAGGATAATGTGATGGACGATTTGTAACGCCCCCAAAATCTAGGATCGTTAAACTCTTCACAACCGTTCAGGATGTGCAGTTACGAAGTAAGTAGCATTTCGAGCAAGCTTTCGATCACAACAAAAAATTAAGCTTTTATTACACAAGGTTACGGCTTAACAGCCAGTTTTTACACTAATACGGGAATCCAAGCCCAAAGTTAATAAAATACAAGACAAAAGAACTTCAAACCACAGGCACACTTGAGTGCAGTCGAGACCTAATAACAATAGTTGCTGCCATTCGTGGGTCCACCAAAATCCTGCACAATAAGATCCTCTGCATTTTCCTAGGTTTCCTCTGTAGATGTTTTGTAGATTTTATAAGAATGAGTACTACTACCGTACTCAACAAGCCACATGGAAAAACTAAATAATTACATGCAAGGAGTTCAATGGATGGTTAGGGTTTACCATATCAGGTATATGTGGATGCATTTTGAGTTAAAGCAGTTTATCTTTAAAATAGTAAAACAATAATAAATAATAACATCAGGGGTTTCTCAACAATTGCACAAACCAACTTATCATCTCAAAAACTCTACTTATGCCTTATGTACTAGAATCACCCCTGAACACAACTTCATTAACCGGAAGCACGGCGTATTCGAATACCTTTAATTTATACTCTGCAGATTTGCCCAACCTTACCCACAAGATATCTCAAACTCATACTGTCATGCAATATACACGCAACATGATAGCGTGCGACTGAGTTGAGATAACAAAGCCCTTTTCACTACTCAACCTTTCTTGCCTCTACCCGGCAGGTTCAAACCCATACAACCCTTGGGAGACCACTGGCCAATGGTGGAATTTGTGCCCCGATGCTGACGAGACCATACTGTTGTGTAAACTAGCGAGTGTACCTTCAGGCTCACCCCTGTCCCACCCTTGTTCTGTGCTGCTCTTATCACATAAGAGCACCTGTCCTGTAGATATTCAATCGGGAGAGCAGTGTACTAAGCTAGGGAGTAATAACCACACATGTGGTTGAGTAGTTTTCTGTGTTTGTCACTTGGCACAAGGTTTTTGATCTATCTTACAGTGATGCGATGGACCAACACCAACATGTGGATGTCCACCCTCGCCTTTGACTCCCTTTTCAAAACAAGTCTATTGGGTTGTCCAACTTCCTGGACATAACCCTCAACTCTCCACCAAAACCATTGGCGAACCGCCAATACTGCTTTTTTGGATTTCAAACACATTTGTGTGACAAAGCTACTTACATAGCTAATATTTTATGTGAACTTATCAAGGTGAATATGGCTTACAAAGGATTGTAACCTTGTCAAGGTGAATATGGCCTACAAGTGCTAGGTGGGTTTTTTTTTGTGGGGTGATAGAATTTATCTAATTATCATGACATTCAAAAGTATTATTTGAATATTTAAATTAATTGGCATAAATACAGTAATGAAAGTAAGATATAAATATATGAAATGTAGGTTCAAAATGATCAAGGAATGCGACTTGCCTCCTTGCACAAATTCTTCTAGATACTGATCTTGTTCGGTGTCTGCTGGAGTTTGGTCATCGAAGTCGTGACCTAACGCGAAACAGAACGACAATAAACCAAATAAAATCTGGCTCAACAAGGAATGAGCTGGGAACAACATGCAAATAAATAAATTAAAAAAAGGAACATAAAGGAAGGTGGTGTGGAAGGGTAGGTATTTATTTGGAGCTTCATTAGATTGAACGGAGCTGAGAAATGGATTCACGGGCTCAAAACGGTCGAAAATGATATAATATGTCAAAATAGGGTTTCGGGTGAAAAAGTGTCGGATAATGAATCGTACTATTTTACTATTTATACATGAAAATTAGGTTGGTGAATAGTAACAAGAATTACTATTTTTAGATAGAGAATAGCAATTAGGGTTTACCGTTTTCGGTTAATAAACAGTAATAAGGTTATACTGTTTATTAGTTGAAAATGAATAGTGTTTGGGCTGAAATGGGTGAACATATTTGAATTTATTATTCATGGACAAAAATTAGATGTGAACAGTTATTAAAATTAATGTTTTTGGATGAAAATGAACAGTGCATTTTTCGGATTTTTCATGTGAGCAATAAAAGATTTTACGGTGCATTTGAACAGTAAATGCCGGATTGTTTGAACAGTAATGGGCTGGCCCCATTTACTATGTGCCCCATGGCCTGAGGCCCGGTGCCCAAGCGGCTTGAGCCGCGCATCCAAAGGCCTGCGCGCTCGCCCCGGGCAGAGGAGGAGGAAGGTCGGCGACGATTCGGCGGCTCCGGTGGTCGGCGAGGAAAGTGGGTGGTGCGGTGAGCACCAGTGGTCGATGAGGATCACGAGGGTGGTCTTGGTGGAGCAGGGGAGGCGTTGTGGCGGCTTGGTGGTGGCGACCGTGAACTGCGTGGGGAAGGAGCTTGGCGACGGCGTGCTCCGGTCAGGAAGGTGGGTGGGGAGGCTAGGGAAAAGAAGCGGGGAGGTGAGGTGGTGCCATAGCCAGAGGTAGGAGGGAAGGGGAGGCAAGGGGGCAGCAGATTTCACCTCGGGTCGCTAGAGAGGAAAAAGGAGGCGGCGGTGAAATCCGAGCGGATGGTCGGCGTTGAGGACGAAGGGAGGTGGGGGTTGAGGGTGGTGAGGGTGTTACGATGTTTAGGCCTCTAGATTAGGGCCTTTTATAGGCGGGCGAAGTCGGTAGGAGCAGTGTGGCGGTGGCAGTGGGCGCGGCGTGTGCGGTGATGATTGGTTGTGCGGCGCGAAGAGAGGAGAGGTGGCGCAGCGAAGGCGATGGAAGGTGCGGGTGGGAGCGAGGTGGCACGGGAGGTGGTGGCAAACGACAGCGGAGGAGGCGGCGATGGCGTGGGCGTGGTGATGCGTGGGAGGAAGATGGGGGAGGCGCCCGGGAGGAATGCGCCTTCGGGTGGAGAAGGTGGAAATGCCAAAAAAGGAAAGCGGAAAGGAGGGGAAGATTGCCAAATTGGGAAAGATTTTGAATTTAAACCAAAAACTTCCAAAATTTTTGAAATCCTAAAAATTTGGGTTATTTCAATCTACCCCCCTTAAAAAGAATCTCGTCCCCGAGATTCACTCAAAGCTAGGGGACAGATTAGAAAAAGAAATTACGCTGCATTTTTTATTCCTTTTTCCATGCTGCTTTTTCTGTTGCATGATTATGTCAAAGGTGGCTCCTGGATCGATAAAAACCAATATTGATCTTACACGAAGTAAAAACATAACAATTATGACATTTGTGGCTTCTGTAGCTTCATTGGTAGTGACATAATTAATTTTGCCCTGAATTGGTCATGTTGTTGGTCTTCCTTGTCCTGAAATTTGCCCTGGTTGCTGAAATCTTGGTTGTTCTCTAGGTCGTGGCATACCTCCTTTGTTAGCTGGTATTATTGGCGGCGTCTTGTTGATCTATGATTGCCTCTTCACTTGAGCTTTCGCTGCTTCTGCTGACATACCCCTCATTGGGCATTGAACCTTGTAATGGTCTGGTTGTCCACACTGGTAGCATATTACTGATTTTTGTGGACATTCCTTTTGGTAGTTATTTCCTCCGCATGTGTAGCACTGGACTGTGGCTAGTTGACTCATGTTGTATTGTGGTCTTAGATTGGGATTGGTAGTTGGTCTCTGTTGAAACTGTACTAGCGGTGCTGTCATCATTCTTTTTCTAGATGCACTTGGTTGGGGTGTTATCTGCATTGCTCTTCTTTTTCTGATTTCTTGTAGTTCTTTTCTAGCTTCTTCTAATGTTAGTAATTTATTTACCATAGCTGACATATCTTTGAAATCCAGGGCTGAAATATGAAATTTTAGCGACTTTGGTAATCCTTTAGAGAATCTCTCCATCTTTTTCTCTTCAGTATCAACATCATTTGGAGTATATCGAGCCAGGTAGTTGAATTGATGTAGATACTCTGTCATAGTATTTCCTTTTTGTCAGAGAGCAAGAAACTCTCGGCGTTTTGAGGCAATCACACCAGTGGGGACGTGTGCCTTATGAAATGCATCTTTGAATTCCTGCCATGATATGTCTCTTTTAGGGTGGAGTGTTTGGTGATTCATCTACCACGCTGCGGCTTGTCCTTGAAGTTGATGGGAGGCAAAAAGAGTCTTCTCTTGATCAGTACATTGAATCGTATCTAACTTTCTTTCCATGTCTCTTATCCAATCATCTGCTGCCAGGGGTTCTGGTGCAACTGTAAAAGTTGGTGGTCTTGTTTTCTGGAAATCTACCCATCTTGATCATGTGGTGATTTCTCCATGTGTTGTTCTTGGATAGGGTCCTGATGGTACTTGTGATCTAGTTGCTATCTGTTCTATGAGTCTTGTGTGTTGCTTCATCATTCTGGTTTGATTTTGCTCCGCTTGATATCTATTTCTTTCCATCATGGCTATTACTTCTGTCATGCTTGGCTAATGATCCTCTGGGTTGGTGTCACTTTGGGGATTGTCATTACCATGGCAGTCAAGACCTAATAACAGTAGGCGCTGTCATCCGTGGGCCCATCAAAATCCTGCTCAACAAGATCCTCTGTATTTTCCTAGGTTTCCTTTGTAGATGTTTTGCAGATTTTGCAAGAATGAGTACTACTACCGTACTCAACAAGCCACATGGAAAAACTAAATAATTACATGCAAGGAGTTCAATGGATGCTTAAGGTTTACCATATCAGGTATATGTGGATGCATTTTGAGTTAAAGCAGTTTATCTTTAAAACAGTAAAACAATAATAAATAATAACATCAGGGGTTTCTCAACAATTGCACAAACCAATTTATCATCTCAAAAACTCTACTTATGCCTTATGTACTGGAATCACCCATGAACACAGCTTCATTAATCGGAAGCATGGCACATTCGAATAACTTTAATTTATACTCTACAGAGTTGCTCAACTTTACCCACAAGATATCTCAAACTCATACTGTTATGCAATATACACACAACACGATAGCGTGCGACTGAGTTGAGATAACAAAGCATTTTTCACTGCTCAACCTTTCTAGCCTCTACCCGGTAGGTTCAAACCCATACAACCCTCGGGAGACCATCGACCAATGGTGGAATTTGTGCCCCGATGCTGACGGGACCATACTGTTGTGTAGACTAGCGAGTGTCCATTCAGTCCCAACCCTGTTTCGCACTGCTCTTATCACATAAGAGCACCTATCCTATAGATATTCAATCGGGAGAGCAGTGTACTAAGCTAGGGAGTAATGACCACACATGTGGTTAAGCGGTTTTCTGTGTTTGTCACTTGGCACAAGGTTCTTGTCCTTACCTGTCTTACAGTGATGCGATGGACCAACACCAATACGTGGCTGTCAACCCTCACCTTCGACTCCCTTTTCAACACAAGTCTATTGGGTTGTCCAACTTCCTGGACACAGCCCTCAACTCTCCGCCAAAACCATTGGCGAACCGCCAATACTGCTTTTCAAGATTTCAAACACATTTGTTTGACAAAGCCACTTATATAGCTAATATTTTATGTGAACTTGTCAAGGTGAATACGGCTTACAAAGGATTGTAACCTTGTTAGGGTGAATATGGCCTATAAGTACTAGGTGGGTTTGTTTGTGGGGTAATAGAATTTACCTAATTATCATGACATTCAAAAGTATTATTTGAATACTTAAATTAATTGGCATAAATATAGTAATGAAAGTAAGATATAAATATATTAAATGTAGGTTCAAAATGATCAAGGAATGCGACTTGCCTCCTTGCACAAATTCTTCTAGATACTGATCTTGTCCGGTGTCTGCTGGAGTCTGGTCGTTGAAGTTGTGACCTGACGCGAAACAGAACGACAATAAACCAAATAAAATCTAGCTCGACAAGGAATGAACTTGGAACAACTTGCAAGTAAATAAATTCAAAAAGAAACATAAAGGAAGGTGGTCTGGAAGGGTAGGTACTCCCTCCGTTTTTAAATACATGACGTTTGACCAGCGTGCGATCAAACTTATCTAATTTTGACTAATAATATATGAAAAACTATTTAGATTGATCATGAGTGAATAGTATCATTAGATTTGTCATGATAAATATTTTCATAATATAATAATTTTGTAATTTTTTACTAACAAAATCATATGAAAAGTAATGGTCAAAGTTATATAAGTTTGACTGCACGTTTGGTCAAACGTCATATATTTAAAAATGGAGGGAGTATTTATTTAGAGCTTCATTGGATTGAATGGAGCTGAGAAATAGATTCTTGGGCTCGAAACGGTTGAAAAGGATATAATATATCAAAATAGGGTTTCAGGTGAAAAAGTGTCGGATAGTGAATTGTATTATTTTACTATTCATTCATGGAAATTAGGTTGGCAAACAGTAACAAGAATTACTGTTTTTAGATAGAGAATAGCAATTAGGGTTTACTGTTTTCGGTTAATAAACAGTAATAAGGTTATAGTGTTTATTATCTGAAAATGAATAGTGTTTGGGCCGAAATGGGTGAACATATTTGAATTTATTATTCATGGACAAAAATTGGATGTGAACAGTAATCGAAATGACTGTTTTTGGATGAAAAATGAACAATGCATTTTTTGGATTTTTCATGTGAACAGTAAAAGGTGTTACTGTGCATTTGAACAGTAAATGGCCAGATTGTTTGAACAGTAATGGGTCGGTCCCATTTACTGTGTGCCCCACGGCCCGAATTGGCCAGGCCTTAAAGGCCTGGCACCCAGGCGGCTTGATCCACGCGGCCAAAGGCACGCGTGCTCTCCCCAGGCAAAGGAGGAGGAAGGTCGGCGACGATCCCGCAACTCCGGCGGTCGGCGAGGAAAGTGGGTGGTGCGGTGAGCACCAGCGGCTGATGAGGATCACGAGGGTGGTCTTGGTGAAGCGGGGAAGGCGTTGTGGCGGCTTGGCGGTGGCGGCCGTGAGCGGCGCGGCTAAGGAGCTCGGTGACGGCGTGCTCCGTTGAGGAAGGTGGGTGGGGAGGCTAGGGAAAAGAAGCGGGGAGGTGAGGCGGTGCCATACCCGAAGGTAGGAGGGAAGGGGAGGCAAGGGGGCGGCGGATTTCACCTCGGGCCGCCGGAGAGGAAAAAGGAGGTGGCGGCGAAATCTAAGCGGATGGCCGGCATTGAGGATAAAGGGAGGTGGGGGTGAGGGTGGTGAGGGTGTTACGATGTTTAGGCCTCCTGATTGGGGCCTTTTATAGGCGGGCGAAGGTGGTGGGAGTAGTGCGGCGGTGGCAGCGGGCGCGGCGTGTGCAGCGATGATTGGTTGGGCAGCGTCGAGAGAGGAGAGGTGGCACGGCGAAGGCGGTGAAAGGTGCGGGTGGGAGCGAGGTGGCACGGGAGGTGGTGGCTGACGATAGCGGAGAAGGCGGCGATGACGTGGGCGTGGTGACGGGTGGAGAAGGCAGAAATGCCGAAAAAGGAAAGTGGAAAGGAGGGGAAGATTGCCAAATTGGGAAAGATTTCGAATTTAAACCAAAAACTTCCAAAAATTTTGAAATCTGAAAATTTGGGTTATTTCACGATCATTAGTTATTAGTTATGGAGATTTGTAAAACGATTTCTAGCAATATATATGGTAGAGCTAGCCTTCTCAGTCGCTCTTTATTTAGAAAGTTTTCTTCTATTCAAGCCAATTCAGGACGAGGAGCTGTTTGAACTTCTGAACTGTCCCATCCGGGGCAGTAGACATATGCTTCTCAAGTCGATTTTTTGGCAGATACAACACGTTTAGAAACTGTATTTGTATAAATGACCACGGATTGCGCGTATTTGCAGAAATGGCACCGTTGGCACACGATCACCGTCGCCAACGGCTCCCACGCCGCCACATGCCTCTGGCCTCCTCGCCAGCCCGCCACGTCAGCCATTGGCGCACGGTGAGCATGCGCCAACCCTTAGCGCATGGTGATCGTGCGCCAACAGCCCTCAGCCCGCCAGGTGTCCTAGGTTAAGGATAGGTTAGTGTTAGGGTTAGTTAGGATTAGTTAGGTTTAGGGTTAGGCTGAAATCGGTAAGAATTTTAAAATATAGCAAATGAGTTAAAAAAATTATGATTTTTTTGTGGAGCCTCCCGACATCATGTACTTGTTGCCAACTCCATAGCTACAGGAGTACGTAGCAGAGGGCCAGGCTGGGGGTACCACCGGTGCTGCGCCACGAAGCGTCACACAACCCTTGGTATGTGGTGCAAAGGCCTAGCCCCGGCGTCAACCAAAGACTCGGCGACGCGGATGAAGCTAAGGTACAAAAAAATCACCCTTTGTGGTTGGAAACAGGACCCAACCAAAGAGTTGGAGAAGGTAAGCAACGAGGTGTGTCCTAAGGACCTTGTGAGGTGCACCCTGCGGGCATTCGCTGAACTGCCTCAGCCAAGCCCGGGGGACACCATATGCACCCTTCGGGAGAGGTTGGACGAACCGTTGCTCCAGCCTGGCCTTCCAGTTCGCACCCGGAGGGCCCGGAACAAGCGGCTCATCCTGGATCGGGAGACCGGTCAAGAATGAGACATCCTGCATGGTGACCGTCATCTCACCCCACCAAAAGTGGATGGTGTGCGTCTCGGGCCTCCACTTGTCGACAAGTGTCGATAGCAGGCTGGTGTCTAGGATGAATTGGCGTCCGACGGAGACCATCCTCACAAGGGGCAACAAGCCCGTGTCCTGGAGGATCGGGACGTAGCGATCGTCCAGCGCCCAGCAGTCCCTCCTCGCCCAAAGCGCCATGGGCGGAGGGCCATCCGCGTTAGTGGTGAGCCACAGCTTGCACTGGTGGTCGTCATCATACAAGTGTTCCAGAAGCGCCGGTAGAGACATGGCTTGCAACACATGGAATAGAGCGAATATTAGTGAAAAGGTGGCTAATGACCATAAAATATGTAAATTAAACATGCTAACTTTTTAATTGCAAAGTAGTTTTCCTAGGGTGATAAGTTACATGATAAGCTAGCTTAATTAGATTATGCTCCTCTGTTCTTCGGTGAATGCATTTCTTATTATTTAATTTTGCTTTACGACCAAACTAACACTATAAATTAATGTACACTACTTTATTAATTAATTACTACTAATTATTTCGTAACTAATAAACACTGTAAATTAAAAATTACGACAAAACTACCTACGAATGACGGCGGTTAATAATGCTGAAATGTCCCCAAAAATATAATCGATAGAGCAAGAGAGCGAGCGACTGTGAAATGAAATGAACGAGCGGAAGAGTGAGCGAGAGACTACGAAATGAAATCGCACTCGCTCGCTCTAATTTATAGCCGCTACGGAAGGGAATCCTTATCCTGCGCGCGCTAATTAAGCCATGCATTTTGGGGGATAAAGATTTTATGTATGAGACAAAGAGTAATTAAGCCATGTATTTCCGGGGACAAAGATTTAATGGATGAAACAAGGAGGTGACAGGATGATAAGTGATTTATGCTTTCGGTGGAAAAGAAAGGCAAATGGAGGGAGGGCCTTATTCAGATGTTTGGGAAAACAACATATGGAGGGAGGGCCTCATTCAGATGTTTGGGCAAACAACACATGTCACAGTTTACTGTTGATTTTTTTTGTTCTCGCACAAACAGGACACTTATACGAAATAGCGATACAAATTCTAAACGAATAAAATAATGGCAAATTTACACAAGTAAGTACACGGTGTCGAGAGGCTCCACAAAAAATTTCATAATTTTTTGAACTCATTTGCTATATTTTAAAATTCTTACCGATTTCAGCCTAACCCTAACCCTAATTAACCATAACCCTAACTAATCCTAACACTAACCTAACCTAGGACACGTGACGGGCCGAGAGCTGTTGGCGCACGATCACCATGCGCCAAGGGTTGGCACATGCTCACCGTGCACCAACGGCCGATGTGGCGGGTTGGCGGGGAGGAGGACGCACGATGGTGGCGGGAGAGCCGTTGGCGCCGTGGTCGGGCGCCAACCTGTGCTCAGATTCCGCCAAAAATTCTCTCAAGTCGACGTCGTCGACGTGCTCCCAAGAATACTTCGGGGTTCCCCAACTTGTATATATGACGATCAACCGTTCATCTCAAGATTGGACGGCTTAAAACGCTTTACACGCATCTATCAAAGAATACATGCTCCCGCCACACCAGGTGCCAAATAAGGGAAGAGGATCCCTTATTTGGAGGGCTAAATGACTCTGCAATAGTAGCACTTTAGACCATTTGATCAAAGTTTGGATGGCTAAGATTGAGCCGCTATAGGACCATGCTACAGTGACAATCCATAAAAAAGAATAGCTACGATATTCCATGAAATCTGGACCATTCACCTTGAATTCAATGGCTAGAAAATTAATGCAAAGCACTGTAGCACATGCATTTAGTGAAGTGTTGCAGAAGATGTTAATCCCCAAATAAGATACGTAGTACCCCTCCTACTACGGTGATAAGTGCCCCGTACTCTCAAGCAGAGGAAGAAGGAACAAATATTGCTTTGAGAGAAGTGCTGCATATGTGTCACTGTTTTAGGAGGGATGCTATATATCTTATTTGGCACCGGGTGCATAGAATTTTTTTCTCTCCAAAAGCGAGTCCTAGCTTGTAAGTACAAATTAATATTGCATGATTTTGATTCCTCAAAAGGGGAGGGCAAAATACTCCATGATTGTACTTGGATAATCATCTGCTGGATCACCCCGGATCGTTTCGTACGCGCCCCATTATATATCACTAATGAATTTGATTAGATTTATAAGAGTATAGGGTCAATTATGCGGATCACTGGCCTAGCTGTTTGGGCTAGTAATTCTGGGGGCATACGGCCAGAGTAATCAAAAGTGCCATGCTGCATGCATGCGTCCATGATATACATGAAACGGGTACGATCCAGTACTAACAGTGCTTCTTTTCATGGGGACATGAATCGATTTTGTGCGTTGATTAGCGCTAAAGCAAGTCATTTGTAGCGCTCACTAGATCGAAAGTTTCAACTTGTAAGATGCATGCACGCGTGCACTGCATCTTGACTGCCGGTAATTTGCACAAGTTAATTGTCTTAATCAAGGCTGTCAGAGTGTCTCCCTCTCGTCTCCTCTCCCTCTCTGCCACCTAAAAATAGTCCAGACGGAGGAGAGAGTGGCAGCACGCTCCACGAGACACGCATGGCCACCGCCTCCGTGCACCCCGCGCGCTCCTTTCCCTCCCATCCTCACCTTGTCACTCCCCCCTCTCCTTGTCGTCCCATCAATGGCGAGCTTAAATCCCCCACATGGCCGTCTCCATCGCTTCGTTTCACCTCGCTTTCCATGTCCCTCCGCAACCCCAACAATGCCGCGCCAGACCCATGTAAGTAATGCTTACTGTCTCTCTCCCCGTCAACCAATGTTTATTAGTTCTTTGCCACTGGTTCTTGTTCTTGAGGGCTTCTTGGAATTCTTGATGATCAACTCGTCGATTGACTGATTCATTGGTTCTTGCGATGCTTGCGGGCGCAGCGAGGCGGCGGGCAGACGCCGTCGGGTGGCTGCGCGAGCTGTTCCCGGACCTGCCGCTCCCGCCGCCGCCGCATGCCTCCGACGACGACCTGCGCGCCGCGCTCGCCAGCGGCAGGCTGCTCTGCGCGCTCCTCCGGAGGCTCTGCCCAGGCGCCCTGCTGGACGACGCGTCCACGGACAATGTCGGCAGGTTCCGCGCCGCTGTCGAGCGGATCGGCGTGCCCACCTTCAACTCCTCGGACCTCGAGAGGGTTGCGTTCTTGTCAATAATTCCTCTTTTGGGTTCTACGCCGCGGCACTAAATTCTAATTCTTGATTGACATTGATGGCGATGCATCCATCCGACCAGGGGCAAATGCCAGCTGTTGTGACCTGCATTCTTGCCCTCAAGGATCGGTTTGTATCACGTTTCGCCGAAGATCGGAGCCTGAATTTCCTGACCAGATGCGACAGCGAAGGAAGCAGAAAGCACGTGGAAGCCAAGCTTCAAAGGGTCCTCACCAGTCCAGTTATGTCAGGTGAGAATTGCGTTGCTATTATACCTGCAGTGACATTGGTAACTGATTGTCATGGAATAGGTTCAATTGTCGGTTGAAACATGTTTTGTCATTCATACTTGTATTTAGAACCATCCTCTCCTTCACCAGGGGTCGATCCGTATACTCCATCGCGGGTATTCCAGCTGAAACAAGGGGGGTATGCTGATCTTCCTGATTGTAAAATTTCAGACTTGATGAAATCCACCAGTTTGGATGTAAGTACCATGCAGCAAACTTCACTAGAAACGAGAATAGAAACTGCTTTCTTCCGCAGCAACTCGACATTTGCATCGCATTGACTATACAACGTATTTTGTAGAATGCGCCCACTCAGTCACTTCTGGGTGTTGTGAACAGCATCCTTGATGAGAGCATCGAGAGGAAGAATGGACAAATACCTTATGTAGGCTTCTCAGAAAGGCAATGTTGTTAGTTTCTTCTTTTCATATTTAAGAAGTCTGACGCTGTATGTGTTAACACTTTTCCTTGTGTAAATGGATGCAAATATTTCATTGTAGCGCATTGCTTGCTTGCTGAGAAAGGTCATTGTTGAGATTGAAAGGCGCATTTCTACTCAGGCTGGGCATATACGGAATGTAAGATAAATAATTGGTGTACTTACTTTTATATTGGACTAGTCCATTGTGATCTTTTACTTGTCTGCAGCAAAACAACATGATTAAAGCTCGCGAAGAGAAGTATCAGTCAAGGATAAGAGTGCTAGAGGCACTAGCAAGTGGGGCAAGCGGGCAAACACATGTAAATTCTAGCACCTTCTCCAGGCCATCTATCTCTGGGTTGCTTTTGCCTGAATTTTGTATATACTTCATGTAAATTGCCTACCTTCTCTAAATAAGTTTAAAGCTCATATCATCTTCAGTAAACAATGAAATAATGTGCACAATGACAATCCGTGCATTTGAATGACTATAGCGTTAGCATCAATGGAGAAATTTAATTCATCTCTTTATGAAAGTCCACTCTTATCATGCAGATGGGGAAAGACAAGCTCGAAGACGAAGGGCAAGTAGCAGAGGAAGATATGGCTAGGTTGATGAAATACCAGGAAGATGTGTCTAGATTGATGAAAGAAAAGAAAGATATGGTTCGGTTGCTGAAGGAGAAGGAAGATATGGTTCGGTTGTTGAAGGAGAAGGAAGATATGGTTAGGTTGTTGAAGGAGAAGGAAGATATGGTTGACTTGAAAAAAGTCAAGGCTGAAGAAACACAACGAATAGCAGATGAGGATAAAGACAGGTTACTTAAGGAGAAGGATGACACTGTAGTTAGATTGACAAAGGAGAAGGAAGAGATGGTTAGGTTGTTGAAGGAGAAGGAAGACATAATTAGACTGATGAAGGAGAAGGATGATATGGTTAGGTCAATAGAGAAGGCAGATACATTTAAGTTGGAAAAAGGCAATATTGAGTGCGGAAAGCAAACAACAGATGACGATAAAGATAGGTTGATTAAGCAGAACAATGATATCTTGGTTAGGTTGACAGAGGAGAAGGAAGAAATGATTAGGTTGCTGAAAGAGAAGGAAGATATAATTAGATTGATGAAGGAGAAGGAAGACATGTTCATGTCAATGAAGGAGAAGGAAGATAAGGTTGACTTGAAGAAAGGCAATGTGGAAAACAGGAAGCAATCAACAGATGAAGATGCAGATAGATCATTTAAGGAGAAGGGCGACGTAATTAGGTTGATGAAGGAAAAGGAGGATGGTAATGATACAATTATGAAACTTAAGATCGAATTAGAAGCATTAAAATCATCATATGGGGAGAGCTGCAAGTTGTTAGAATCTAAGAAGGAAGATATAGGTAAGCTTCTCACAGACAAGGAAAACAATGACAGCATAATTTTGCAACTCAGGCAAGAGCTTGAAGCAACAAAAAGATTGCATGAGGCACACAGTCAGCAATTAGAGACCAGGGCTGCCCAAGTAAATAAAGAGTTGGAGCAGAGGATAAAACAAGTAGAGCTCATGTTAGAAGATTCTACCAAGAGAAGAAGAGAACTTGAGGAGTTATCCGAATCTAGACTCCAATTTTGGAAGCAGAAGGAGGTAGTGGTCAACCAATTTGTGGGTTTGCAGATACAAAATGTTCAGGTATTAGTCAAATCACTTCCTTTTCTTGTTTGTTTCTTTGTAAATTCTGTAGTTAAGTCAAAAGTGTTGTGTTTCATCAGGATTTGAGGCTATCTTCTGTTTCCGTTAGGCATGAAATCCTAAATTGTCAAAAAAGATGGTATGAGGAACTAGCTGGCCTTGGTAAGTATGAACCCCATGGCTAGTTATGGCCCACATTTTCATAAACTTATTTTCATCAATAGATCACAACTAACATTGCCAATTGCTTTTTTTATAGGACAAAACCTTAAGGTGGTAACAAATGCTGCAGAAAAATATCATGAAGCTCTTGCAGAAAATAGAAAAATGTTCAATGAGATCCAGGAACTAAAAGGTACCTACGTGAACTAAAATCACCAGTTCATTTCGTCTGGTTGTCTACATTAACTTGATCTACTAAAAAAATAGCTTAACATCGTATTACTGAGCAGGAAATATCAGAGTTTATTGTCGGATAAGACCTTTTCAACCTGGTGAGGATGAGAAGTCCACTTCAGTTGAATATATTGGTGACAATGGTGAACTGGTTTTATCAAACCCTACAAAACAGGGAAAGGAGGGGGGCAAGAATTTCACATTTAACAAAGTTTTTGGCCCTACCACTACACAAGGTACTCATGAGTCATGACAATGAGATCTATATTCTATGCAAGGATTTTTTTTTCTTCATAATAGTGTTGTGTGACATACATTGGGTTTCTTATCCCTTTTATTTTTTTAATAGATGCGGTCTTCAAGGACATTCAGCCACTAATTAGATCAGTTCTTGATGGTTACAATGTTTGCATTTTCGCATATGGTCAAACTGGATCTGGAAAAACGTACACTATGGTATGAAGCCCTCAGCAAGAAATTTTGGTTTCTTTATTTCTGTTTGCAAGTGAAGATTTCTCTAGTCAACGCTGTGCTTACAATACCGTGTTTCTATCAATTTCTCAGATGGGGCCTGAAAAGGCAACTGAGAAGGAATGGGGTGTCAATTATAGAGCACTAAATGACCTTTTCAATATCTCTCACGATCGGCGAGACACAATCACATATGAACTTGGTGTTCAAATGATTGAGATCTACAATGAGCAAATCCGTGATCTCCTTGGTAGTGGTGGTTCACAGAAGAAATATCCTTTTTGTCCAGACTTGCGTTACTATTGCCTTCCACTGAGTAGTAGGTTACATGTGTTTTCTGCAGGTTCTATTGATATTTATCCATTTTTGTTATGCATTTTGGATTCGTCTGATAATATCATTAGAAGAGAGTGTTAGAACTAGGTCTAAATTAAAAACTTGCAACTTTTAGTTGGGTACGCCACAGTCATTCTTCATCAGAGTCTAGTGTCATCATCTTGCTTGTAGGAATTCAATTCATTGCTTTTCGCAGACTGAACTGATGTAAACAACGTCGCCTTTTTCTTAACTTGCACACAATAGGGATTCAGAATACCACCCAGCCCAATGGACTTGCTGTGCCTGACGCAACAATGTGTCCTGTTACCTCAACTTCTCATGTTATCGACCTAATGCAGACAGGGCACAACAATAGAGCCATGAGTGCAACAGCTTTGAATGAGAGAAGCAGCAGATCTCATAGGTAGGTTGCTTGTGTTATTTCTCGTTTTCTTGGGGAAGAAACATCCTTATTAGTGAGTAATTTTCTGCAGTGTTGTTACCATTCATGTCCGAGGCCAGGATTTAAAAACTGGAAACACTTTGCGTGGCGCTCTACATCTTGTGGACCTTGCTGGAAGTGAGAGGGTGGACCGTTCTGCTGTTACAGGAGACAGGCTTAAAGAAGCACAACACATTAACAAGTCTTTGGCTGCTCTCGGGGATGTTATATTTTCTTTATCACAAAAAAATGCGCATGTACCATACAGAAATAGCAAGCTTACACAAGTCTTGCAAACTTCTCTGGGTATTCTCCTTCACTAAAGAACTGTTTTACATTACATCATTACATGTCATATATAGTTTCTTGACATCCAAAGTTTTCATATGCAGGCGGGCACGCGAAGACCCTAATGTTTGTGCAGGTCAACCCAGATGTTTCATCTTACACAGAGACTTTAAGTACTCTGAAATTTGCGGAACGAGTGTCTGGGGTGGAACTAGGTGTTGCAAGGACCAATAAGGAGGGCAAAGATGTCAGAGAATTGATGGATCAGGTAACAGATTTTCTTTTTTTACCACTTATGTCCATGCCAAAGCGATAAATACAAAGTGATAAATGCAACATATTAGCATCGTGGTCTTAGTATTGAGATGTGCAAAGAAATCAAGAAGATCATACTGGAATGTCAAGTTCAGAACACTATGGCATGTAGGCAATAGAATTTTATTCAAAATGAAGTACAGTTACAGTTGTTGCCATCTAATGTTTCAACTTGCAGCTTTCACTGCTCAAAGATACTATTTCAAAGAAGGATGACGAAATCGATAGGTTGCAACTACAAAATACTAGCACCTCCAGATTGAAGTCCACCAAGCAAGCTGATTCCTTATTGAAGCATTCGTCGTCCTCTCCGGGCATGACATCTCTAGGGAAGGCCTCAAGTGTTGGCAGTGGGGCAGCTTCTGATCTTGATAACTTCTCTGACACCAGTGACAAGCAATCTGAAGCTGGGTCCATGCTCTCTGTTGATCCTGAGGTTTCTGGCCTTGGCGATGTTGACTCTGATGGGAGGTTAAGTGATGCATCTGATGGTGCAGGTGCAGAAACTGATAGTTCAGTAATCAGTGTGGTGGACCAAGAGCAAGAGAAAACGTCTAGTGCTGCGAAAGAGCGGTTGTGAGTACTTCCCGCTTTCCATAGTCTGAGATTTGCTATTTTTCATTGATTTGACATACTTAGTGCGTACAAATTTTGCAGTAAGTGGAGTTTTGCCATGGTATTATCTGTTATTTGTGACTTCCTCATCTTTTCTCATGTAGGACTAAAGTGGTAAATCGAGTTCAGAAGTTGACAGTCCCAAAAGTACCAAGCTTGCGGCCTAAACCAAGAGATCCTCCCGCTCCTAAATCCTCAGGTAAGATGCCTTTAAGGTTGTATTTGGATTACAACTTAATTTTCCGAAAATGCAAAGCTTGAGGAAATGATGTTTGGGAGAAATGGATCTGAGTATGACAACAATACTTTTACAGATAATTCACTCCTAATATGAATAAGAGAATATATATAGTATGCGGTGAATAGATATTTACAACGGGATTTGGTTGTGCATGGATTTGCTTGTAATCTGTGCTTGGATTACTGTCCAGGGTAGAACCAGAACAAACGAATATTTGCATTGACTAACACCATAATCATCTGGACCAAGTTGAATTAGTCTAATCATGCTAAAAGAAGTGAATATGGAAGTCCAGGAGAAAAATATATCCACGACAATATGCCAAGACAAGTTACCAACTTCTCATACAACCAATCTAATCTGATACAAATTCAGTTAAATTATTGGAAATGTATGTAACATATATGTGACTCTCGAACAAATCATAGAAACCTATAGTTACTAGATTCTTGACTATTACTGCTATTCAAAACAAATCCCTATAATCTATCTGCTTTTCAATTTTTCATCGTGTACACTATCTAAAATGTATATGTTATTTTACTATTTATTTCATTTTTATCATTACAGCCGCAACAGGTGTGCGAAGAAGTACAACCACGCAAGCAACTCCCTCAGCAAGAGCTACTAGCACTTCGAAACGAGTACCATAGATCAAATTTCCTAATCATTTAGGCAAAACCACTTCCCAGTTAATTTTATTTTTTGTATAGTTCGTTCAGAAAGGTTTTTCCTGTTGGCACGATTTCTGCAAAATTGATGCTGCCATATCTGATTTTCTTGTGCCAGTTAGTGAATTTTGTATTGGCTGGATAGGTCGCCGTTGTTTTTTTTTTAATGTAATGAGGGTACAGGTTATGTGGTGTGTATGTGACTGACGTTACCATGCCACAAGATGAGGAATCTTTGTTGAATATTTTACTAGAAACAGTAAAAAATTTCGATTCGTTCAAACTGAATGCAAGTCCTGCTTGTTTTTTTATGGAGTATGCAAGTTCATATCGCGGCACAGTTCAGTTCGGAGGTCCTTTTTTAGTGGCTAGCTATATGTGCAGAGTTGTATGTGTTGAAGAGATTTGGCTATTTCCCTTTACTACGATAAACAGACAACAAAATGAGATTGGTATAATACATGTGCTGTTTACATTGATGCAATGATGCCTGACTAGTTAATTTTAAGAGAAAATTGCACTGTAGATCTCTGAACTTGTGAGGTTGTGTCATTTAGCTCACTGAACTAGTATTTTACTTTCTCAGCCCCTTGAAATTGCGATGTTGTGCTAGCTAGCTCTTTGAACTTGCGTTGAAGCGGAGTTCGTCGGATGCGATGCCAGCGACATCGTCCCCTTGAGTCCGGTGGACCCGTCGCCGCCCCATTTCGGCCTTGTTCATCGTCCCTGTCACCTCACGCCGACAAAAACGGATTCTTCGGGCCCAGGAACGCACTGTGCTCATGTTTTCGCCGGAGCTCCACCATCGCAGCTTGTCGCCGCCCTTGCCATCGCCTCCTCTGAGTCAGTCGTGAAAGAGAGAAGTACATTCCCAGTGGCAGAGTGGGGGCACAATACTTCTCTCTCTCACGGTGGTTCGCCAGCTTAGCCTTTTCTGTTAGCAAACGACGAAATGGACTTCGTGCAGGGTGAGTAGCTTCTGCTCTAGCACTAGGAATGTACTTCTCTCTCTCTCTCTCTCTCTCTCTCTCTCTCACAGCCGACTCAGATGAGGTAAGGGCGAGAGTGACGGTAAGCTGCAATGGTGGAGCTTCAGTGAAGATGTGAGCACGGTGTGTTCCTAGGCCCGAAGAATCTGTTTTTGTCAGCGTAAGGTGATAGGGACGATAAACACGGCCTGAACAGGGCGGCAACGAGTCCACTAGACTCAGAGGGGACGAAGTCGCCGGCATCGCATCCAACGAACTTCACTTCAACGCAAGTTCAGGGGACTAAGTGACACAACCTCGCATGTTCAGGAGGCTGAGAAAGTAAATACAAGTTCAGAGAGTTAAGTGGCATAACCTCGCAAATTCAGGGACCCACAGTGCAATTTTCTCTAATTTTAAATTCCCATGTATTTTTCACGGCGACAAGCTACCCCTGTATTTCTTAGTGGCTATGTCTGTGTGCGTTTATAAGACACTAGAAGGGACCCGCGCCAATTGGCGCGGGCGGCGTATAAGAAATAATCTAATGATGCTGCAATTTGAGTATAATAGATGCTATGCGCGCTAAACGGCGTAGCTACGGCCGCTAATATATTCAAAGAGTATGGTGTATTGTTGGCGTTTGTTGTCTGGTGTTAATCCGATAATATTAGGCAATATGGTAAAACCCAAAGTCTGGTGTTAGTCTGGATGCATCTGATCGACGAAACCGTATGTTCTTCTGTTCCTGGACCATCTCTGGCTTCCGATCTTTCCATCTTCTTCACTTGCCATATTGGTTTTGGAACACCTGGTCGAAGACGTGGATGTGAACCATCTGGACTTGGTCGCAGACCACCTAGTCGTGGTCGTAAGACACATGGTCGTGGTCGTAGACCAACTAGGGATGGTCGTAAACCAACTGGTCGTGGACCCTGTGGATAACCGCTTCCTAGGACCTCCTCTACGGGAAGAGGTCCTAGAGAGGTCCTGGAAAGGTTCTGGAGGAAGGTCCTGAGGAGGTCCTAGAGGGAGGTCCTAAGGAGGTCCTTTTTTTTAGGAAGTGCAAAAGCTTTGCACAACTTTTCATTAAGAAGGGAAAAACACAAAAGAAGCAGATACAACGAAGGAGAAGGGAAGTAGGCCCTCAACCAAAACACCTTGAGGAGGTCCTGGGGAGGTCCCGAGGAGGTCCTGAAGACCTTCGGGGTGGTCCTGGAAGACCTCCGGGGTGGTCCTAGAGAGGTCCTGGAGGAAGGTCCTGAGGAGGTCATGGAGGAAGGTCCTGAGAAAGTCCTAAAGAGGTCCTAGGGAGGTCCTGAAGACCTCCGGGGTGGTCCTGAAGACCTCCGAGTGGTCCTGGAGAGAGGTCCTTGAGAAGGTCCTAGCGGGAGGTCCTGAAGTCGTCTTGAGGAGGTCCTGGAGAGGAGATCCTGGAAGACCTCTTGGGTGGTCCTAGAAGACCTCCGGGTAGTCCTGAAAGACCTCCTGGGTGGTCATGAAAGACCTCCAGGTGGTCCTGGAAGACCTCTGGGGTGGTCCTGAAGACCTCCTCAGGGACTACCTGGAAGTGGTCGTAGACCTTTGGGTAGTCCTGAAAGACCTCCTGGGTGGTCATGGAAGACCTCCAGGTGGTCCTGGAAGACCTCTGGGGTGGTCCTGAAGACCTCCTCAGGGACTACCTGGAAGTGGTCGTGGACCTCTTGGTGGTGGTCGTGGAGCACCTGGGGGTGGTCATGGAGCACCTGGTTTATTATTTGGTTTTGGAACACCTGGTCGAAGACGTGGATGTGGACCATCTGGACTTGGTCGTAGACCACCCGGTCGTGGTCGTAGACCAACTAGGGGTGGTCGTAAGACACATGGTCGTGGACCCTGTAGATAACCGCTTCTAGGACCTCCTCTGCGGGGAGAGGTCCTGGACGAAGGTCCTGAGGAGGTCCTTTTTTTTTTTTGAGAAAGTGCAAAAACTTTGCACAACTTTTCATTAAGAAGGGAAAAACACAAAAGAAGCATATACAATGAAGGAGAAGGGAAGCAGGCCCTCAACCAAAACACCTTGAGGAGGTCTTAGAGGGAGGTCCTGGGGAGGTCTGGAAGACCTCCGGAGTGGTCCTGGAGAGGTCCTGGATGAAGGTACTGAGGAGGTCCTAGAGAGGTCCTGGAGGGAGAACCTAAAGACCTTCGAGGTTGTCCTAGAAGACCTCCGGGGTGGTCCTGAAGACCTCCGGGTGGTCCTGAAGAGAAGTCCTTGAGGAGGTCCTAGAGGGAGGTCCTGAGGAGGTCCTGAAGTCGTCTTGAGGAGGTCCTGGAGCGGAGGTCCTAGAAGACCTCCGGGTGGTCCTGGAAGACCTCCTGGGTGGTCGTGGAAGAGAGGTCTCAGAGGGAGATCCTTGAGGAGGTCCGAGAGGGAGGTCCTAAAGTCGTCTTGAGGAGGTCCTAGAGGGAGGTCCTTGAGGAGGTCCTAGAGGGAGGTCCTGAGGAACTAGAGGTCTTGGAAGTGGTTGTGGACCTCCTGGGGGTGATCATGGAGCACCTGGGGGTGGTCGTGCGCCACTTGGGGGTGGTCGTGGAGCACTTGGGGGTGGTCGTGGGCCACTTGGGGGTAGTCGTGGAGCACCTGATTCACTCTTGGCTAAATCAGTAACAATGCTATTTGGTGTCGTATCAAATATACACGTACCATTCATCATTTTTTAGCCAAGTTTCCGTCACATACCGCTACTCTAATTACGTCTCTGTTAGCCGCCTCTCTAAAAATCTACATGTCGTTCACATGTCATCGATGCTAAATAACTAACATTTCATATCATCTCTAGCACATACTGTGCATTACGCCAACATGCTATAAAAATTCACTGTATCTATTCGCTTTACAAAAAAAAAAGACCGCTACACACGTGGGGAGAGGTCCTAGAGAGGTCCTGGAGGGAGAAGGTCCTAAGGAGGTCCTGGAGGGAGAAGGTCCTAAGGAGGTCCTGGAGGGAGAAGGTCCTAGAGGAAGGTCCTGGGGAGGTTCTGGAGGGAGGTCGTGAAGACCTCCAGGGTGGTCCTAGAAGAGCTCCGGAGTGGTCCTGAAGACCTCCGGGGTGGTCCTGGAGGCTTGGCTGGCCTGTGTATGTGACATAAGAAATATGAGTTAACTGGATAAGAATGCAATAGTAGCAAACAGCTAAAGTGTATTTTATCTCAGACTATAAGAGGGATGACAGCAGCACCTTTGAATGCTTTTGTTAGAGTTCCTACAAAAATCACAACCACATGTTATTTAGCACCAATCTTCTGTACTGCATGACCATCAAATCTTGTAGTGCATTCACCCCACATATCTAGTATGTTTTTGCTATCACTGAATTTGAAAGAAGAGTAAGATTCTATATTCTAGAAAGATCGGGTTGATTCCAGGTCAATGTTTAATAAACATTGTAATGTGCTTACCTGTGTCAAAGAGTTGAAAATTTCAGTAAACACGATATTTTTAGTATGGGAACCACAGCTCCCATCATCGTTTTCGACTAGAATTTTTAATGATTTTCAAGATGTCACACGGGAGACGGCGACGTATAGCTGGCCATGTGTGAAAATAGGTTTTTTTCAGGTAAACACCGACAGCTACCAGAGTTTGTCCTTGGCTTTTATTTATGGTCATCGCATATGAAAGACGAATTGGGAATTGTCGGCACTGGAGCACAAAAGGGCATCTGGAATCTCGATTTGTTAAAACAATTCTTGGAATGTACACAATATCACCGATATGTGAACCTGTGATAATGACTGCTTCGATGACATGATCAGCAAGGTTTTTTATAATCAATCGGGTACATAAGCCATTAGGTTGACTCAAATTTCTAAGAAGCATGATAGGAGAGCCAATCTTAAGAATCAATTTATGTTGAGGAAAATTGTTAATACGTGTTGTGTTAAGAAATTTAGTTGGGTAAAACATATTGGCTTCGCTAACTGTATCGGTAGAGCTTGCTATGGAATCACAACTAAGGTATTCAGTAGCAGTGCCAGGAGCTATTGAAAGAACATATGAATTAATATCATTAGCTAGCTCATTTGTCAGTGTCAAAATAGCGTGCTCACGCAAATATGTTGGTTCTTGATAGTTTTGTGCTAAATTCGTGTAAATAGTTGAAACGATCACAGATATTTTATTGGCATTAGTTTGGATGAGCAGGTCATCTGGAATGTCAATCAAGCTATCGTCAGTTTGGTCTTCATGTGTAGTAGTTGGTAACGTGTCGTTTCCAAGGTCCAAAATCCATTTTGAAAACTCTGATGCGTCATTTTCTTGCCCTAGCTGTGTTAAACTGTCAGTAATTCTCATGTTGATTGTTAGGTGTAAGATCTTGAATGAATGCCAAGGTGGAGAATTTATTATTGCAGCGTCTATAATCTGTGCTCGAGTACCTCCTTCAATAATCGGTAAGATTTGTCGAAGATCACCACCTAGTACAACAACCTTACCACCGAACGGGAATGATGCAATAGAAGGGTGGTCAATTGCTAGAAGGTCTTTAACATTCTATCTAGAGTCTCAAAACATTGCCGATGTGTCATTAGAGCCTCGTCCCAAATAACCAAAGAAGTTTGTGTAATCAGTTCGGCGAGCATTGAACCTCTTTTGATGTCGCAAACAGTTGTTTCGCTAACTTCAAGAGGTATTTTAAAGTGGGAATGAGCTGTTCTACCCCTCGACAAGAGGAGAGATGCAACACCTGATGAAGCAATAGTAAGAATAATTTTGTTTTGCGATCTTAGAAAGGCGACGATTGCATTCCAAAGGAAGGTTTTCCCTGTTCCGCCATAGCCTGACACAAAGTACAAATCGGGTAGACCACTTAAAAGCAGAACTAACAATGGTCAGTATAGGCAACAAGACCGATCGGCGTTGAGTTGAGCAAATAAAGACAGTGCTCCATGTTGAAGATGGATTACATCATAGGCTAGTTCTTCGTTAATAAGCATATTCTGAAGGGGTATTACAACGGAGGCTATTTTTTCGGGAAGATTATAGCTTGCCATGCTCGCTCCATTTCTATTGAAGACGATTTCAAGTTCTTCAAGAAGCATGTTCTGAAGAACTGTAAGAGGTACTATATAATTAGGGTTATGTAGAGCAAGTCTTGTACAATACTGTAAATCGTCTGCAAGGTCATTCCAATATCGATTATAGAACTTATTTTCGTCTTGAATATGGCAGAAAACAATAATAGTAACAAAAAGTTGTCTAAGCTGTGGTCCGGTTGCTGAGTGCAAAGATTCTTCCATAGCGTGGTACCATTCATTATCGTCACCAAGTAATCCTCGAGCAGCACATGCTTGTTTAAAAGTCTCGAAAATCTTGTCAGTATATGCTCTAACATCGGAATAGCATGTAGCACCTTTAACAATCATGAGCAGCAATCTTAGATAGTAGAGGTCACCGCTCGAAGGATGAACGTAACAAAGACAGGCTATCTTATAGCCTCTCTTTCGAGGCTCCCATGACCTAGCACCGATGTCCCATGACCATTTAGTCGACAGCGCAAGTAAGATAACAGGTTACCTAAAGTAAGATCCAATGGAAGTTGCGCCCTAGACTGGGCAGCAAGCCGACGTGGAATACGATAATTCCATGGCTGAGCGAGGCGGTGAGGCAGCGGAGGAAGCTCTGTGGGCTGGTGGGCTGGGGCGACCCGAGGCGGCGGACAGCAGGCAGAGTGTCGATGGAGCAGCGCAGGAAGAAGGGGCAGAAGCCGGAGGCACAGCGGTGCCTGCGCTAGACCAGGGGGACGGAAGGGGATCGAGGCTCCGAGGCAGCGGGCGAGAAGACAGATTGAAAGGGCGGCAAGGGAGCAAGAGGGGGAAGCGGCGATGGATGTGGAGGGAGAGCAAGAGGACGGCTGAAGAGGATAGAGTCGAGGCGGCACACGATGGTTCGGGAGGAAGCCACGCTGGAAGACTTCCCCACCCTGCGCAATCCCGAGCGTGAAGCGACGATCTGACGGGCGAGTGCTAGAACGGCTGGTCGCGAGCGCTCGCGCGGAGCATCGCTGCCCATTTCGCGTGAGAGCAGCGCGTGGAGGCCCACAGTGTCAATAATAATTTTAACAAGTTATTTCACAAAGACACACACACAGCCTAACAGGTTATTCACATAGCTAGATGATTTAATCACATAGCTCCTTCCCACACAATTTTATGAAAATCTACCCTAGTGTCAAATCCCGAGCATTGTCCATGATCATGACGCGCTATTGAATAGATTAAGTTACACTCTGCGAGTTTGTACACTTTACCCACAAGATACAATTAGTGTAGCTAACACTAATCATAACAAAGTATTTGAGATACCTTATCCTACTATGCTAGGCTGTCTCAAAAGCAGGCATGTGGTCGTGCAGAAGCTCGGTTCAATAGAGCACATAGTGAGGTCCTTAATTGACCAAGGCAAGACTTCCACTAACTAAACCACATAGACACACAGATTTTTAATATTCACACAGTCCACCCCTTTCACACAAGTATCCACCCTTGCCTCGGTCCAAAATCTTTTACCACCGGTTGATTTAAGTGCAACATATGCCACAAAGACACATAGTACACACAGTTTGTTCACATTAGTTTCATATTCACTTAGTCAATTTATAAAGAAGTATACATGACAAGTGAGTCGTGGCATGGCTAAGCAATCTAATCATAACTAACCAACCCACGTTGGTGCTACAATATTACCAACTAATTATCAACTAGGGTGACAAGGAATCAAGGCTTAACAATTACACAAGGAGGCATATCAATTTGGAATTAACTATCGCACCCAAAAGCTTTTAAATAAATACTTGAATTAAGATGCGATAATTTGAATTAAAATACTTTTATAAAACTGGGAAGCAAAATGGTCAAGGGCATAGCTTGCCTTGAAAAGGATCTAGGAATTGATCTTGGTCTTGGAAAGGTCCTTCTTCTTCAACTCTTCCAAAGAAATATTAAGTCTACTCGCAAACGACACAAACAAACAAAACTAAATAAAACCAGAAGCAAATAACTCCAATAAAATAATTAAAAATATCCAATAGATAGATCTGGATTTTAGACGAATTTAGAAATTTGAATGGATGGATTTGGAGTTAGGATTCAATTATTATGAATTTTACAAATTTTAACCTAAATTTGGAAATTAAATAAATTCTAAATTCTAAAACTAAACTGAACTCCAAATTACATAATTATATGTTATTTAATTAGACAATAATTTTCTAAGATTTTAGCAATTTAAATCATCCAATTTGGATTTGGGATTCAAAAGGTATGAATTTTACAAGTTTTAACCTATCTCTTGAATTTTAAATGAATTTCTAAATTTAAACAAAAGTCAAATTTAAATAATTTTGATTTGATTAGCTAGATCTTAATTCTATATGAATTTAGAAATTTGAAACACCCAATTTGGAGTTTGGATGCAAAAGTTATGAATTTTACAAATTTAAACCTAAATCTGTTATTTAACAATTTCTGAATTATTTTTCTAAAGGAAATTCCAATTATTGCATAAGGTGACGTCGGTGAAGGATTTTCCGGAAAATAAATGAATTAAAGAATTAATCGACACGTGGGACCCACATGTCGCTGACTTACCACGTGGACCAAGTCCACCGAGCCATCGATTTGAAGCGGTGCTAGCGTGGCGCGCTGCTAGCGATGGCGGCGACGCTGGCGCACACGTGGTCGACACGCACGCACGGAGGTGAGGTGGCGGTGGCGTGGCGTCCACATCGGCGAGGACGACAACGACGGCGACAAAGATCGACCCGATGGTCACCGGCTTCTGATGCTTTCGCCCGGCGAGGGGGGAAATACGGCGTGTAGGCGACGCTATTGCGAACACGATGAGGTACCTCCGGTGGTTGAGGTGGACGGTGGTGGCCGGCGGCGAGGTCGGAGCGGCGAAGCAGCTCGGGTTTTGTCGGGCAGGCGCTCCGGTGAGGCTCTGACGAAATGGGTGGCTCGGGAGGTAGGTGCGGTGGCGAACACGGCGGGTGCTCCACAACGACGCCGGGCGGCGGCAACGGCAAGAATTGAAGAAATCCCACCGGCGGCGAGAAAGCCCTAGAGCTCGAATTGGCGGCGATGCGGAGGTTCTCGGGTGGAATTGAGCGAGGGGTTAAGGAAAGGGGGCTGCAGCGATCCTCGGGGTGGCTTTTATAGAGGTCGGGAGGCACCGGGGCGGCGTGGCGACGTGGAGGTCGTGGGCGACGGTTGCGGCTTCGTGGGCGTAACCGGCCGCGGGGACGAGGGGGTCGTGGGGTGTGGCGGGGTGGTCGTGGGCGTCGTGGCGCACGTGCGGAGGACGCGGGGCGGTTGGAGGCGTCCGCTGTGAAGCTCGGCGTTGACCGCTCATGGCGGTTGCTTTCGCGATTTAACGCTACGGAGACGAAAGCGACGAAAGCGACGACCTGTAGTGGGCCCGCTTAGCGCCGAGGCGGGAGGCGCCCTTGGCAGAGGGAGGCGGCGAGGCGCTGGGTGAGATCGCCGTCCAACTCAGATCGGACTCACGAATGATTGGGCGAGATGAACAGAGGCCGGGCCGAGAGATTTAGCCCAACGATTGTTTGGAGATTTAAAATAGGTTTTTCCTTTTTAGAAAATAGCGAAATTCAAATAAGCAATGGAAAATAGCAAATGAACTTGGAAAAATTCGAGAAAATTCGTAAAATATATCCAAGCTCATAGAATCCAAATAAAATAGTTTTGACTATTGTTCATGTTGGAATTATTCATATTAAATTGTTTTGTTACTAAAGTCCAAGTTAAAGCTTTTGAACTAAATTCAAATAAATCCAAATGGTGAATTTTCTCTACCAACTATTTAAATGATTTTTAAAGCTCTAAAAATTGGGATGTTACAAACCTCCCCCTTAAAGGAATCTCGCCCCGAGATTCAAAGCTAAATGGAGAAAAGGCTAGGGAACTCGGCTTTCAACTCTTCTTCACGCTCCCACGTTGCTTCACCTTCCGAGTGGTGGCTCCTTGCACTTTGCAAAAACGAATCGTCTTGCTTCGTCCGACGCTCTGCGACATCCGAATCTTGACCGGCCGTTTTTGTAGGTGAGGTCTTCTTTTAGTTCAATTGACTCCAACGGTGCTTGTTCTTCCGCACCCTAAGACACTTCTTCAAGCGAGAGACGTGAAAGACATCGTGTACTCGCTAGCGATCGTGGCGGCTCTAATCGATAAGCCACTTCTCCACGGCGTTCCAAAATCTTGAACGGACCAACATACCGAGGGGCAAGTTTCCTTTTGGCATGGAACCTTTTACACCTCGAGGGGCGAACTCGAGATACACAAAATCTTCGGCTCAAAAGCGAGATCACGACGACGATTGTCGGCATAACTCTTCTGCCTCGATCGAGCTATCTTGACCTCTCTCGATCATGGACACTTGCTCTTACGCTTCTTGAATAATATCCGGACCAAAGATCAGACGTCAATTTGTTTCGACCGGTTCAACGGGTTCTACAGCCCGACCATACAAAGCTTCAAACGGTGACATTTGCAAACCGCTTGATAACTGTTGTTGTACGAGAATTTCGCATATGGTAAACTCTTATCCCAACGGTAGCATTTGCTAGCGCATGTGCTCTCAAAGATATCCTCCAATATTTGATTAACCCTTTCAATCTGGTCCATCTGTTTGGGGATGATACGCGAGATTGAAATTCGGTGAGTCCCTAAGGCTTCATGCAAACTCGCCAAAATCGGAGGTGAATTGAGATCCTCGATCCGACACTATCTTCTTAGGCACACCATGCAAACCGACAATCTTCGACATGTACAGCTCGCTAGACGATCTCTGAATAAGTGGTTTTATTTGGTAAGAAATGGGCAACTTTAGTCAAACGATCCACTATTACCCAAATCGAATCGTAACCCGATTGAGTCTCGGGTAGACCGTAATGAAATCCATTCGATTTCTTCCCACTTCCACTCTGGAATCTGCAAGGGTTGCAATGCAGACCTCTTGGCCTCGATGTTCTCGCTTTAACTTTCGACACACATCGCACAAGGCAACGAACTGCGACGTCCGTTTCAAATTCGCCACCAAAACTTATTCTTAACATCCTGATACATCTTAGTACTACCAGGGTGAATCGAATACTTTGAGTCATGGGCCTCCTTCAGGATTAGCTGCCTCAATCCATCAATATCTGGAACGCAAATACGTCCATTGATCCACAGTATATCCTGATCATCCACTGTGAAGTCCTTGAAGTTCCCTTCTGTCATCTTCTTCTTGATGTCGGAGAACTCTGAGTCTTTCCCAAAGTAGACTGCACTTCCAAGTTTGCTACGATCCTTCAGATACTACTTCTAGCTTCAGCTTCTGGAATTCCTCTTGAAGTTCTGAACAAGGCTCTTTCACTTCCAAAGCATTGCAATGGCTCTTACGGCTCAAAGCATCTCAACTGCGACATTGGCTTTACCGGGATGGTAATGGATTCCAAGATTATAATCCTTTATCAACTCTAGCCATCTCCTCTCATCTCATATTCAGATCGATCGAGTGAAAATATATTTCAAGCTCTTATGATCGTGTATACCTCACGGCGACATCGATGAGGTAATGACGCGTAAATCTTCAAAGCATGCACTACGGCAGCTAATTCCAGATCATGGGTAGGGTAATTTTCTTCATGCGGCCTTAACTGCCTTGACGCATAAGCGACCGCTCTTCCTTCTTGCATCAGGACACATCCTAATCCTTGACGTGAAGCGTCACAATAGATATCAAAACCCTTACGAATATCCGCAAAATCAAGACCGGTCAAGTCAAACGCTTCTTCAATTCTTGAAAACTTTCTTCACAAGCTGGGGTCCAGGTAAACTTTTTCTCTTTCTTCAACAATTGCGTAAGAGGTTTAGCAATTGACGAAAATCCTTCAATGAAACGGCGATAATATCCTCGCTAATCCCAAGCTGCGAATCTGAGTAGCGGTCTTGGGTTGTCCCCAATGTAATCTGACTTTAACTTTATGGGGTCAAATGCTACTCTGATTTGTCATTACATGACCAAGAAAATCCACTTCCTTTTTTCCAAAAATCGCACTTGCTAAACTTAGCATACAATTGATGCTCCCTGAGCTTCTCTAGAATTAATCTCAAATGTTCAGCATGCTCTTCTTCTGACTTGGAGTAAACCAAAATATCATCGATGAATACGACTACAAACTTGTCTAGATACTCCATGAATACCTTATTCATCATGTTCATGAAATAGGTAGGGGCATTAGTCAGACCAAAGGACATGACTAGGAACTCATAATGTCCATACCGCGTTGAGAAAGCGGTTTTAGGTATATCCTTAGGACAGATCTTCAACTGATGATAACCCGATCGCAGATCAATCTTCAAGAACACTCGGCTCCTTCATTTGATCAAACAGATCATCTATCCGGCAATGGGTACTTATTCTTGATGGTGACTTCATTGAGAGATCGGTAGTCGATGCACATTCTCATGCTTCCATCCTTCTTTTTGACGAACAAGATGGCGCTCCCCATGGCATTTAACTAGGCCTCACAAAACCTTTCTCCAAAAGTTCTTCTATCTGTTTCTTCATCTCCACTAACTCATCGGTGGCATCCGATACGGTCTCTTCGAGATGGGTCTTTGTTCTCGCACTAGATCGATGACAAACTCGATGTCACGATCCGGTGGCATTCTGGTAATTCTTCCGGGAACACATCTGGATATTCCTTGATGGTCGCACATCTTCCAACGCGACGGTCTTGAGCTATTGACTATCAAATGCCCATTACGACTTGAGGTAGCTAGGAACTCCACTTTGTTTCCTTTGGTATCCTCGATTATAACTCTTCGCCACAATCCAAAGACGGCTTTGTGCTTGGTTAACCAATCCATGCCAAGGATGACATCTATGGTTTGGGTGTCTAGAATAATTAGGTTAGCTAGAAACTCAACTCCAGCTATGAGTAACTTAGCCCCTAAACAACCCACATTAGAACTTAGCTCTGCTCCAGGCGACTGGACTAACAGAGTTAAGCTTAAGAGGCATAACTTCCAACTTATTCTTAGTTGCAAAAACTCCGAAACAAACGAATGCGAAGCTCGTAATCAAACGAGCAGGCAGTGTATGAATTTACTAGGAACTTACCCAAGACAACGTCTGGTGCTTCTGGCTCCTTCAGAGTGACGTGATTAACACGACCTCGACCATTGACCGAGGCGTTCCTCTGGTTGGTGGTTCTCGAGAAACTCCTTGGTTGTTCGCTTTGGGGTCTTGGCGGTGTTGCTCCAAGGTTGAAGCGAATCGGAGTGATAGTTCCTTCGATGACACTGATTAGCAAAATGCCCTGGCTGACGGCAATTGTAACACACTCTTGGTTCATTCTGCCGGTTGTTGTTCCCTGGGGTGGGGTTGACTGGTGTCGGGTTACGAGAATTCTGAACAAAAGGACGAGGTGCTGAAGGTGGTGCAGGTGTCCTGAAAGAACTCTGTGGCTGGAAACGATTAAACTGCTGTGGTACTACTCTTGCCCTCTGCTGTTGTGGCTGGTGGCTTCCTTGCTGAATCATCCTACGCTTGCGGTGATCCTCCAGCTCCTTGCGTTTGTCCTCCATGACCAACGCCTTGTTAATCAACTCCTGGAAATCTGGGAAGGTGTGAGCAAGCAGATTGACTTGTAGTCCTGAGTTCAAACCCTTCAAAAATCGGCTCTGGCGAGACCTGTCAGTAGCGACATCCTCTGGGGCATAGCGAGCTAGCTGAGAAAACTTATTCAGGTAGTCAGTCACTGACATACCCCCTTGCTTGAGAGCGCGGAACTCATCCTTCTTCAAATCCATAATGCCTTCAGGTACATGATACTGGCGAAAAGCTGCAGTGAATTCTTCCCAAGTGATATTCTGCGGTGCTCCATGTGCTGCGCAGAAGTTCTCCCACCATTCTGCAGCTATGCCCTCCATCTGATGGGTGGCATATAAAACCTTCTCATGATCGCTGCATTGGGTGATCGCAGCTTCCTCTCAATCACTTGAAGCCAATCATCGACTTCTCTTGGCGTGACATGTCCGAAAAAGTTGGCGGACGGGTTCTCATGAATTCACCAACTTGATGGTCCCCGATGACCATGAGCGATCGAGGCTCCTCCCCGATGATGGTTGTGGTTGTTGTTGTTGTTCATGGCCTGCATCGGTTCATCATGGTGTACATCATCGCTACAGGCTTCCATGAAGGCTCCAAAGTTCTGCAAGTCCGGGGTGGTGCTTGGGTGGCACTTGTTCATGGTTTGCTCATTGCCTTCGATCCTTGGGCTCCGGATCCACTTGCGGCGGCATGGCGAGTCCGAACCATCTGGTGAGGTTCCATAGGTTAGATAAGGTAGAGAGCACGAGGTGAGTTAAGAACTAGACAGGGGATAGATTAAACCCGGCAAACCTGACTCAAGAAACTTGAACGAAAATAATCTTCATTAATAGCTTAATAGCATGGTCGCAACAAATGCCTAAGGGCCTTTGCACTCATACTTGCACAGGAAAATAAAGCGAACCTAAACACACAAGCTACCGCCTAAAGGGCGACTCGAAAAGGAAGCGGCTAAGCTCGACTAAACTGGAACTTAAACGAACTACTCGAGAAAGCCTCCAAAACCATGGCGACGCCCACTTTGGTGTAGACTCTGAAGTGAGTGGCATCCTCATCGCGGTTCGATGCTCGGGCCCCGGATCGGTGCGCAGAGCAGCGTCTTTGAGTGGTGTGTAGTAGCTCCTCTGGCCGTGCAAGCTCGGCCGATCCTCTGGAATCTCCTCTCGATCCTCTTCGACTTCTTCGGATCTTCCTCTTGATCATCTTCGAGCTCATCTTGACCGAGAGAGCGTGCTCTAGGACGGCGATCGTTTCTCGGCTTCTTCCCAGTTCGATAGGCGCACCTCGGCTCGGTGGCGGCCATCTCCAGCGACTCGAAAGGCGGTGTGAACCGTGCAAGATGCACCACGCTGGCATTGCCTTCCCGCTGGTAGACGGAAAGCGTCAGATAGCTCCCTGGCGGCTCGGGATGGTAGCGGAAGACGGTGTTCGCAGTTCTTCGCGTAGATGTGGCGAGACTTCGAGCACGGCCAAGCGTGACGACTCTGGATTCCTTGCGTGAAGGTGATCCTCCGACCGAGATGTCCAAGGGTTGGGTGCCTCTAGTGTTCCTCCTAGCGTGAGACCGTCAGTGGCAGACCACACCACGATCTCGTCTGCTGACCATGTACTTTGCCACGGTACATTGGGCGATCGAAGCCTCAAGTGTCTGCAGCAGCTTCCTCCACTCTGCGGCAAGTCCTCCGCTGCAATCTCAGAAGGTCTCAAGGTAAGGCATCCGCCACGAAAGACAAGAGGTAAGAACCACGTTAAAACAATGGGAGAAGAAAGAAATTACAGCAATAGATGAGTCAAGAGAGATATAAGAGGAGTTAAGCAATTCCTTTAGTCTTATAGATTAATTTTCTTTTTAGAAAATAATTTGGACACCTAAACGGCCAATCTAACTAAGGTCTAGTCCTACAGTCAACATGGCTCTGATACCACTTTTGTCGGGACCCAAAATTACGGTTCGGGACCCTCAGGTTTAATGCACTAGCCCAGATCATGCTAGTGCACACAGTGTCAACAAAGATGGCAATCGATCCATACAAGCGGATAATAACATAAACGATTAACTTTGATTAACAAATAATGGTTTTGACCTTAAGGTCGAGTTTACAACTATTGAGCCACGCAGGGCTAACATAGGAAATAAACGGCAGAGGAAACATAAACGGTAGTGGCACCCATCGGTTCGCCACAGAACAACCGATCGATCAAGACCTCACGATCAGCACCTTCGATGTACTCGTCCTCGAATGTGGTGAAGACTCCTCCTCGCTTGATTCGTCAAAACAAGCGTGAGTACACACCGCACTATAAACCACACCACGAGATGCAAAATATATATATTTGGTTTTTTACAAAGGAAGGCATTCTGGCTCTTTTGCATAAATGCCACTTTTGCAATTGAATACAATTAATAGATTAAAGTCGTAAAACAAATAGACAATAATAATTTTAACAAGTTATTTCACAAAGACACACACACGACCCTAACAGTTATTCACATAGCTAGATGATTTAATCACATAGCTCCTTCCCACACAATTTTATGAAAATCTACCCCTAGTGTCAAATCCCGAGCATTGTCCATGATCATGACGCTGCTATTCAATAGATTAAGTTACACTCTGCAGAGTTTGTACACTTTACCCACAATATACAATTAGTGTAGCTAACACTAATCATAACAAAGTATTTCAGATACCTTATCCTACTATGCTAGGCCCGTCTCAAAACAGGCATGTGGTCGTACAGGAAGCTCAGTTCAATAGAGCACATAGTGAGGTCCTTAATTGACCAAGGCAAGACTTCCAGCTAACTAAACCACATAGACACACAGATTTTTAATATTCACACAGTCCACCCCTTTCACACAGTATCCACCCCTTGCCTCGGTCCAAAATCTTTTACCACCGGTTGATTTAAGTGCAACATATGCCACAAAGACACATAGTACACACAGTTTGTTCACGGTTTCATATTCACTTAGTCAATTTATAACAAAGTATACATGACAAGTGAGTCGTGGCATGGCTAAGCAATCTAATCATAACTAACCAACCCACGTTGGTGCTACAATATTTACCAACTAATTATCAACTAGGGTGACAAGGAATCAAGGCTTAACAATTACACAAGGAGGCATATCAATTTGGAATTAACTATCGCACCCAAAAGCTTTTAAATAAATACTTGAATTAAGATGCAGAATTTGAATTAAAATACTTTTATAAAACTGGGAAGCAAAATGGTCAAGGGCATAGCTTGCCTTGAAAAGGATCTAGGAATTGATCTTGGTCTTGGAAAGGTCCTTCTTCTTCAACTCTTCGGCTGACGTCAAGTCTACTCGCAAAACGACACAAACAAACAAAACTAAATAAAACCAGAAGCAAATAACTCCAATAAAATAATTAAAAATATCCAATAGATAGATCTGGATTTTAGACGAATTTAGAAATTTGAATGGATGGATTTGGAGTTAGGATTCAATTATTATGAATTTTACAAATTTTAACCTAAATTTGGAAATTAAATAAATTCTAAATTCTAAAACTAAACTGAACTCCAAATTACATAATTATATGTTATTTAATTAGACAATAATTTTCTAAGATTTTAGCAATTTAAATCATCCAATTTGGATTTGGGATTCAAAAGGTATGAATTTTACAAGTTTTAACCTATCTCTTGAATTTTAAATGAATTTCTAAATTTAAACAAAAGTCAAATTTAAATAATTTTGATTTGATTAGCTAGATCTTAATTCTATATGAATTTAGAAATTTGAAACACCCAATTTGGAGTTTGGATGCAAAAGTTATGAATTTTACAAATTTAAACCTAAATCATTATTTAACAATTTCTGAATTATTTTTCTAAAGGAAATTCCAATTATTGCGCAAGGTGACGTCGTGAAGGATTTTCGGAAAATAAATGAATTAAAGAATTAAGCGACACGTGGGACCCACATGTCGCTGACTACTCACCATGGACCAAGTCCACCGAGCCACCGCTGATTTGAGCAGTGCTAGCGTGGCGCGCAGCCTGCTGCATGTGGCGCCGACGCTGCGCCTGCGTGGGTCGACACGCACGCACGAGAGGTGAGGTGGCGGTGGCGTGGCGTCCACATCGGCGAGGACGACAACGACGCAGCGGCAAAGATCGACCCGATGGTCACCGGCGCTTCTGATGCTTTCGCCCGGCGAGGTGGGTGGTACAGGCGTGTAGCCGACGCTATTGCGAACACGATGAGGTACCTCCGGGTGGTTGAGGTGGGCGGTGGTGGCGGTGGCGAGGTCGGGCGGCGGCTTCGGGTTTTGTCGGCGGCGCCCGGTGAGGCTCGACGAAATGGGTGGCTCCGGAGGTAGGTCTGTGACAAATAACACGGCGGGTGCTCCACGATGACGCTGGCGGCGGCGACGGCGCAAGAATCGAAGAAATCCCACCGCGTAGAAAGCCCTAGAGCTCGAATTGGCGGCGTCGCGGAGGTTCTCGGGTGGAATTGAGCGAGGGTTAAGGAAAGGGGCTGCAGCGATCCTCGGGGTGGCTTTTATAGAGGTCGGGAGGCACCGGGCAGCGTGGCGGCGTGGAGGTCGTGGGCGAGTTTGCGACCGTGGGCGAATCGCCATGGGACGAGGTCGTGGGGTGTGGCGGGGTGGTCGGGCGTCGTGGGCGACGGGCGGAGGACGCGGGCGGTTGGAGGCGTCCCGTGAGGCTCGGCGTTGACCGCTCATGGCGGTTGCTTTCGCGCATTTAACGCTGGAGACGAAGGTGGACGACCTCAGATGGCGGGCCGCTTAGCGGCGAGACGGGAGGCGCCCACCTGGTAGAGGTGAGGCGGCCTTGTGGCGAGATCGCCGCCCAACTCAGATCGGACGGACACTGAATGATTGGCGAGATGAACAGTCTTTGGCCGAGAGATTTAGCCCAACGATTGTTTGGAGATTTAAAATAGGTTTTTCCTTTTTGGAAAATAGCAGAAATTCAAATAAGCAATGGAAAATAGCAAATGAACTTGGAAAAATTCCAGAAAATTCCAGAAAATATATCCAAGCTCATAGAATCCAAATAAAATAGTTTTGACTATTGTTCATGTTGGAATTATTCATATTAAATTGTTTTGTTACTAAAGTCCAAGTTAAAGCTTTTGAACTAAATTCAAATAAATCCAAATGGTGAATTTTCTCTCTACCAACTATTTAAATGATTTTTAAAGCTCTAAAAATTGGGATGTTACAAGGGCCACGCAAGAGATGGGGGCGTGGGCCTTGAGGGCATGTGGCCGCCACCGAGCGCACCGCCTCGGATCGGAGGGCGTGGAGCACGCGGCGGGCGCGATCGGACGGAGCCCAAATTCCTGTCGACGTAGAGCGCGTGGGAGAGCTCCAATCCTAGCATCCTTTAATGTTAGTAATATCCAATGCTCCATAAGGGACAGTTGCTTTAGCTATCCACCTAGGAAAGAGATGCTATGTGAAGTTATGACAGCTTTAACTAATTTGTGAGGGCCATCTTAAACCAATTCATTTCTGAGTGTATTGGAGAGCTGTATCATAGCTTGTTTCAAAATTTTTTAGAATCCTTCTTGAAGCTACTATGCATTCAGGTGGTGGTGTAGCTTTGCTTTTGATTTTGTGAACCTATCTTGAAGCTACTTTGTGTTATGAATATTGTATGTAGGGTACAAAGGAACACAAATCTAAACCCTAGAATAATAGGAAATACCACAAATACCCTTATATCCTTAACACTCCCCTCAAATGCAAAGCGTATGCAATATCATTGCATTTGGAGAGGATTGACACTAAAATAGGAAAAATCCAAAATCCGAATCTTCATAATGTCGTCGTAGCATGCTGCCCTTGGAAAATATGTCGAGTAACAAAAGATCTTCTCCCATCCGGGGTCGTACGATAACTCATAAAGCACAAGGTGTAGGAGCAAAGTCGACTGCAGCAACACGACGAAGATGATGAAACCGACAAATGTAGAGAAAGCTGTCAAGCCGAATAGGAATAAATAGAAGCACGACGGCGTAGATTGAAGCCCAAGATAACGGTGGCACAGTGCACAAGAAGTGCAACAGAGGCGCGGTGCACAAGAAGCGCGACGGCCTTAAAAGCTCGGGGTGACGGCTAAGAGAGAGCGGTGGCATCATAACGACGATCTGCAGCAGCTTGAAGAAAAGAGCGATGACTGCTGTCTTGTAAAAAGAATTCCTATATTTCTATGACTGACAATATGTTTGTGGACTCGCATGGTTTAGATGAACTCAAAGATAAAGTGGTACGAACTTAAATAGACGCAGCGGAAGAAAAACTACACAAGAGATAGCTAGCAGTAGCGGTAGCAGCAACTAGCATGACTAGCAATAGCAAAAGACTCGCATAACTAGCAGCAGCGAAGCATAACTATCATAAGCATTTTCATGTGACCAGGCACATAACAGCATAACCATGCAACCAAGACAGCCGCATAACCGAGCCATCCCTCATCGGGTGTCGGGACCCCGAGTATACAAACTCAGGATCCTCTGTGCATTCTGAAATAGTCCCATGATCAGTAGCTAACTCACATAGTTGCAACATTGGTGTAATCATATCCACACAACCAAACTAAAGATGAAGCAGACAAATTAATATTATTTAGCAAATAGACCTTATGGTCAAGTCTTACAAAGTTTACCACGTAGGTCTTAACGACAAAAGGTAACTTGCAGCGGAAACCAAACAACTGGTGGAGGTCACCCAATATGCCCACCGGCAATCGAGTGAAGGACGCGACCTAATTTGCATAATCTTCAAAGTAGTCCTCTTCATAGAACTCGGTGCTTCCTGGTTCTTCTTCAGCGACTGATCAACCAGAGGGCACAAAGCCGTGAGTACTTTGAATATACTCAGCAAGTCATAGGGAAATGTATGCAAGTAATATTCATGCAAGGTTTTACAAGGATAGCTTTATGGCTATTTTGCAGAAAGCAATATTGGACGAAGAGATCTGAGAAGTAGATTGCAAAGCACAATTTTAAAGATTAATACATAAGTAATCAAGTTTCTTTGAAACAGCTAGTGAACACCCTGTTCACTTCCCAACCATCAACCATCTACAAGATACGACCAGCCCATTCCAACATCTTTGGCAAAAGTCTACCCCTCGTGTGAAATCACTAGGCATTGTCCATAATCGGGGACATGACTATTCGAATAGTTTTACACTCTGCAGAAGTTGTACAGTTTGACCCACAAGACACGAATTCTCTAGTTTGTTTGGCATATATCTATGCCACCACTCACTACCTTAGGTAAGCAGTCTAGAGCACGTGACAAGGCTTTTACAAAGCTCTATTTTGACTCGGTTCTGCTCACTAAGGTTTCGCCTCGATCTAGCCCCCTCTTGCGCCGTGTGATTCCGGTTACGCGGAGATCACGCCACCAAAACAGAATCGAATCAAAACATTGCTAATTAGTTAGCCAGGTCCACCCCATAAATGAATTTATGATTGCACGGTATGGCCCAGATCAATGGCGCACAAAGTTAAGTCCTTAGTGGTTACTCAGGCGAGGCAACCTCATCCCAAAATCATCCCCTTTACTGCACGATCACTCGCCCGAGTATAAATCATTTGGGTTCAACCCGACCAATTGACCACCCTAGTCATGGCACAACATCTTTTATCAATAGTGGCTCCGCCACTGTTCCATATTTCCTTTAGTCAAAATTCAATCATTCTTGTGTATGTGATCATGAACCTATCGTATAACTAAAGCATTGGCTAAGCATAATACGGTACCCATGTTGGTATTTCAATAATGTCCAACTAAAATAATCCATCCTAGGGTGTCCAAGAATTTATGTCATTCAAGGGTACATGTCGTTCACAAATTACCAAGGAGGCATAATGGCAATTAGGTAATTAACTAACTCCCGAAACAATTTGTTATAAAATTAGCAATGCATGTTTATATCAAACAATATACTTTTATAAATTGGGTTCAATATGATCAAAGGTCTACGACTTGCCTTCGTTGAAGAGTAGAGGTGCTTCAGTCGTTGGGTCTGCGAAGTCGTCCAAAACATCGAGACCTATACGTGTGAACAAAGCTAAATAAATAAAACAAATCCAAATAAAATTCAAATAAATACCAAATAAATACTAATAGGAAGATAACGAATTTAGAAATTTTAATCACTCGAATCGGAGTTCAAATGAAGAAGTTATGACCAAAGTAAGATAGAGAATTGCATAAAATCAAGAAAAAGGGGTTTTCCTTATTTTTGGAATTATTTTCCAAAAGGAAAAGAAAGAAAATACCACGCGGGCACCACTGGACAACCACGCATGCACACGCGATGATGCGGCGCTGACTAGGCATGACCTGGCGCCACGTGGCTCAACTACGTTGGCTCGAGCGGCGGCGCACGGGAGCTGAGGGCTCGCCGGCGAACGGCGGCGCCCTAGTGACCGGCGAGGGCACCTACGCGAAGAGGGAGCCGCGGCGATGCTGGTGCTCATGGATTTGGGGACACGGTGGCACGGGGAGGCTGGAGGTGAGCGAGGAAGGCGGCGGTGGCAGCGGCGGTTGAACGTGGCAGCGGCGCTCCGGTAGGGTTCCGGGGACGGGGAGGTGTGCACGGGGAAGCCCGTGCTTTGGCGATGCTGGAGGGGAGGTCGACGGCGCCGGAGGAGGTCCAGAGGAGGCGCAATCGGCGGCGGCGAGCTTCACGGCCGGCGGCGGCTTTTCGCGAAATCCGACGAAAATGGAGCAAGAGGGAGAGAGTGAGTTGGGGGAGGAGCTAGAGGAACTCGAGGTGCACCCGGTGCTCCCTCTTATAGGCCTCGGGGAGGCCTGGAGGAGGACGACGGCATGGCGGTCAAGTTGGCCATTAATGGTGGCTCGATCCGTATGGCGATCGAGAGGGGCGAGGATGGGGCAGACGCGAAGCGAGTGGAGTGGTAGTAACGGCGCGTCGAAGACGCCAGATTGAATGCGCGCGCCAGAGGGGGCTGCGGCAACAGGAGGGAGGCAGGCGAGCTCGCGCAAAATGCGTGCACGCACGTGCGGTGCTGACGCGAGCGGCGAGGGTGATGGCGTGGGTGGTGGCAGTCGGTGCAGGGTAGACGCCGCATTGAATGCGCGTGATGGGCGACAACGACGGGAGCTGGTGCGGTCGGCGCAAAAGCCGCGCCCGGCGTTGACGCCATGGGATGGGCGCCTAGCGTCGGTTGAAGCGAGAAGACGATGAATAGCGCGCGCGAGAGCCGACAGGCGGCCCCACACAGCGGGCGCAATGAGGAGCGACGGGAACGGCGCGGTGAATGTGGGCCGTCCGATTCAGATCGGACGGCTGTTCGATCGAGAAGGCTGAAGCTACATACATGAAGGCCAGGCATGGGCACATGAGGAACAGGAGAAATGGGCCGAAGGGATTTGGCCCAAACAGGGAAAGAGGATTTTCTAAGGATTTTTTATTTTAGAAAATACTAGAAAAGCAAAAACCTTTTTAGAAAATAGCTAAAGCCGTCCAAAAATTCTAGGAAAATTCACAGAAGTCCCTTGAATTATTTAGAACTTAATAAAAATATTTTCAGCTTAACTATTGCTTTTAATTTTTGCAAATAATTATTTTTAACTTAGGGCAAAAGGAAAAACCAATTAAGATTCGAAAAACTCAGTTAAACCAACTTGAATTAGTTGAAGTTTTATTAATTCAAATTAAATTGCTTTTAGAATTCTAAATTACAATTTAAGCTTTAGCAAATTAATAGGGATGTTACATCGGGCCAACACAAACTCCAACCATCACAATCCTCTCCCCCTTTCCTCTCCTTCCCAAGCAAAAGCAGCGCAGCCAACTCCTCCTCTCGTTCTCCACGCCTCAGCCAAACAAGGCAACAAATACTCCCCCAACCACCACCAGCAGCAACCTTCTCCTCAAAGGATGATGACTGCACGTAGTCACCACCACCAGCAAAACTCCAACCATCTCCGTCTTCTTCCAAGCAGAAGCTGTGGCATAACCAAAAACCGCACCAAAAGACCAAAAGCTCAGACGCGTAGAGCGCGAGGAAGGGCTCGGCCTAGCGAGGAAGACCAACGGCGGCAAAATCCGGGAGAAGGGAGCTGCGGCAGCAGGCCGAAGAAGATGCGACAAAGCAGGGGACTCGGACCAAGGATGACCGCTGGCGAAGCAGCCGGGCTCCAGCTGCGCGGATCCGAGACAAAGCCCCCACAAGCAGAGGTGGTGGCGAGTGCGGGTGGAGCAGCCCGGGAGGCCCGGTGGCAGCGGTATCTAGCGTAGTGACGACGCAGGGAGTAGCTGGGCTCGGGTGCCGAAGAAGACGCCGAAGAACATGCCGAAGAAGACCCGACACTTGCGATTGGATCGGTAGCAGTTGAGATGAGACAAGCAGCGACGACGGTCCAAGAAGAGGACAGCGGCGGTAGCAACCCGAGGCAGCTCGATACGGGCGCAGCGGCGGCTGCGTCGGAAGCGCATGAAGCAGAGGCGCTCTTTGGCCGGGAACGAAGTCCGCGCGCACGTGTGCCAAGACGAATAGACGAGGCGGATGTCGTCTCGGCTGGAGAGCGATGGCGGCGTCCGAGAGCGACGGCCGAGCAACGGCGGCGGCTGGAGAGGATGAACCAGCGGCTACGACGAGAGGGCGCCCCCGGGAGCAAAGATCGGTCCTCCCAGGGGTAGCGGCAGCGGAGAACGATGAGAGCCTAGAGGCGGCGGCGGCTAGAGTATGCCCTAAATCTAACTCGGCTCTGATACCATGTTATGAATATTGTGTATATATTGAAGAGGCCCAATGGGCAATATATATAGGGTACAAAGGGACACAAATCTAAACCCTAGAATAATAGGAAATACCACAAATACCCTTATATCCTTAACACTTTGCATTGAAATGGAGAGTTTTAGGAGCTAGCTTTAGTTAATATGCCACACTCTCCTCCCTGAAGCTACTATTCATTAGAGATGCTCTAAGGATCTTAAGAAGGTAGGGGCACGGGCGTAGTTAGGACTAAGTAACTGGGTACACAGTTACATATTTTTGTAGGGTTTATTCCTCTTAAATATGCATATTTCTTCCTAATTTCCCTTATCCAATGTATTTATTAACAAAAATTCCCCACAACTCTATATGCGGCTCCATGACAATAAAGAGCCCATATAGATAGTATTTCCATATATGAGGATAATTCGAAAAAATGTCTATCAGGTGACCGGTGACCCTGGCCTCAAGTCCCTATTCATCCATCTCTCATGGCTCATCCATCAAACAATTTACTTGTGAGCTCGTACTAACACAGTTTGCACTAGATATACCCTTTGAACAATATACGAAGTATTACCATGAATACTTTCCCAAATTTTTAGGTTCACATGCGAATGTGTCAACAGTAATATTTCATGAGTTTCAAGATTATGACTCAAAATTGAGAGTGGATTTTCCACGTATATAAGGATTTCCCAAAAAAATTCTGGGTTCATGCAATTTATTGAAGCATTTCTTGGTTCATGCAATTTAATGAAGCCGGATAATTAATGGCTTCGTGAATTTCTTGAAGGTTTCTTCTTGGAGATGAAATCCAAAACGTGCTGATTCATCCAATTTCTTGAATCAGAAAATCTTGAACAAAAATTCTTGGTTTGTGCAAGAGAGAAGGTGAATGAATGATTGGGTCATGCCGGAGGTGAGGGGGAGAGAGAGTCGAGATACGAGAGAGATACATATTTGACCCACGATTTTTTTTACTACTAGTTAAGTGTTCGTGTGTTGCTATGAAATATCTCATAAATATAATAGTTTATTAAATAAAATAGATATAATATATCTCAATTCATCAAGGCACCCGGAGCATAACAGAAGAGCGGGAGCAGAGAGGAGGAAGTGAGGCCCGTCCAAATCCGGTCGGTGGAAGTGGCGGCTGGAGAGGGGGAGGAGGTGCGCGGAGCAGAGCAGAAGAACGAGGGTGGAGGCGAGGGCGAAGAGGAGGAGACACAGGTGGCATCGCAGGCGATGCTAGGAAAGTAGGGAGCGCATGATACGAGGAGATAATTTGCTGATAACGTGATCCACATATCAGTAGAGAGGGACAGGGGTGGGAGACTGGGGAGGAGAGGACGGATGACCACTAACTCCAATTTAGTAGTAGAGGTATTTCCCCTCATGTGCACCAATCTCAAAGCAAAATGTGTGACATCGATAGTGCATATACATCCATGTATATGCGCAAAAAAATGCTTCTTTCTGAGTCGAGAAAAGTTGGTAAAATACTTCCTCTCCACAGACCCAGTACAATATAGTACAATACAAATATACAGAGTGCAAAAGCTTGCAAGGTGACACGAAAAACATGATTTTTTTTCTTTATTTAGAACTTCGATATAGTAGCTCAGAATCAAATTAGCAAGTTTATTCTGAACATCCCTACCAGCAACTACTGATGAATAACAACATAGGAACACCGGCTCATCTTGCGTTGAAAAATCATTCCATAGGAACACCGGCTCTGGCGACTCTTTAGGCGGCTTGTAGGCGTCCCGTGATTCCCCACCCAACCCCCCGCCGATGCCACTCTGGCACCGGCGGCCACCGCCCCTCTCGTCGGTGAGGTCCAAAGCCCCACCCCCTCCGTTCCGCCCACCCCCTTTGCGCCATGGCACCCTCTTAGGTTGTCGCCCATCTTCTCCTCCCTCATTGGTGCCCTTGGCACCGGCTGCCGCCAACGCCCTCTAGCCTCCGCGCCTCCCCCCATCCTCCCCCCCATCCTTCCCCCCTCACTCCCCCCCCCACCCTCCTTTTCTGCTGTTTGGCTTGGTTCGATGGCGCCTGCTGAGGGGCTCGAGGATGATGGCCCTGGCTTGGACCTACTGGACTATGGCTCTTCGAGTGATGATAGCCCAAGGTCGGGGCGTAGCTCGCCTCTTGGCTTGCTTCCAGGCTGCTCCGGTCAATCCTACTCGTCGGGTATGGTTCTCTGCTCCAGCCAGCCCCTACCTCAGCATAGGGGCATTTCGACTTGCAGCCATCCGTTCACCAGTGACCGCATGGGAACTCCGCCTCAAATCCGGCTGTTGTCTCGCCCCTCTGACAAAGTCAATGTCAAGGATAGTTTGCATGCAGTTCCTGTCACATCAAGTGTAGCTGAAGTGGGTGAGAGCAGTAATGCAGGTCGAGCTGTTGGACAGGGCTTGGCAGATCCCTCCTCTTTGTCTACGGAGCCAAAAGAAGCTCAAAAATCCTCTGCTTGGGTCCAAGCAGCGAGGCGGGCTGCACTTAATCAGCGCTCTTAGACCACTGCTCTGGGTGGTTGGGAGCGGGCTGTAGACATTCAAGGCGATGCGAGGAATGATGCTGGTGCTGCTCTGGGGGAATGGCGCACGGTCAAGCCACGCTACTGGTGGCGACTGCGGCTCGGGCCAGAGCGCGCGCGCAGGATAGCTCACCTTAATGACGGCACCAACCGAAAGAAGCAAGATTTATTCTCCTCTTTCTCTGACTGTTGCTTCAGGTGCCTTGCAAAAGGTCACAAACGAGCACATTGCAGGTCTTCTATTCGCTGCTTCCGGTGTAGGCGTAGCGGCCACCTTGCTCGCTACTGCCCTCAAAAGTCCACGTTCCGTTGTCACCCTGCAAAACCACCTCCAGCAACCCCCGGTCCCCCCGCTCAGCAACAGCAGGTGGCCAAGTCCACTGGCGAGTCACCTCGGTGCCTCATGGAAGACTACTCAATAGGGCAAGCGATCAACAGGACAGCCGAAGGCTTTTGCGCCCACGCCATCACCCAAGTGATGGAAGATGAACTTCTGCGCCTCCGAGACACGACGGTCCTCGTCTCCGTTGTGGGGTCACACCAAAACCTGCCTTTGGGGTTGCTGGCGAGAGCCATTCAAGTGCGGCTCCGCATTCCTCTGAGAGACATTCTGGTCTCAAGGTGTCCCCCTCAAGATTTCTTTGTTGAGTTCGACTCGAAGCGTCAACATGATGTTGCATTTGAGATTGAGGGGTGCTCACTGGATGGATTTCCGTTTTAGTTTTAGCCTTGGGACTACACTGCCGGCTCTCACCACAACACCTGGCGGTACCGCACTCTCCTCTGTTTGGAGGGCATCCCACTCTTCGCTTGGCGGGCCGAGTGGCGGCGTGTGGGGGTAATCGTCGGTTTGATGGTGGATGACGTTGCTCGGGAACGAGAGCGTAGCGCCTCTATTTGGGCAGTGTGGGTGTGGGTGCGAGACCTTGATGCCATTCCAAAGATCACCCACCTCACGCTGCTTGATTCTGTGGTGGAGTCTGGGGCGGTGGAGGGTCGCTCACTTGGGCAGTGGCATCACCATCTTGGTCATCTGTGTGGATCTTGTCTGTCGTCTTTAGTTCATCGTGGCTTTCTGGGGTCTGTCTCAGGAGACGTGTCTTTAGATTGTTAGGGCTGTAAGTTAGATAAACAGATTCATCTTCCTTATCCTCATAGTGAGTCAGCGTCTCAGCGTCCCTTTGATCTTGTTCATTCAGATGTTTGTGGTCTGGCTCCCTTCGTTTTGAAAGGGGGTCATCGATATTATATCATATTTATAGATGATTTCTCTCGCCACACTTGGATATATTTCATATCTTCTCGTAGTGAGGCCTTGTCTATCTATAAACAGTTTGCCACTATGGTTCGCACACAGTTCTCCACTCCTATTCGTGTCTTTCGTGCTGACTCTGCTGGCGAGTACCTCTCTCGTTACCTGCGCAACTTCCTTGCTGAGCAGGGCATTCTCGCTTAGTTCTCTTGTCCTGGTGCTCATGCTCAGAATGGTGTTGCTGAGCGCAAGCATCGTCACCTCCTTGAGTCGGCTCGTGCACTGATGATTGCCGCTCTATTCCACCTCACTTTTGGGCTGAGGCTGTTTCCACTGCCACCTACCTCGTCAACATCTAACCCTCTTCTGCTCTTCAGGATGCAATCCCTGTTGAGCATCTCTGTGGTCTTCTTCTTAACTACTCTGCCCTTCGTCTGTTTGGCTACGTTTACTACGTTCTCCTCGCCCCTCGAGAATGCACCAAACTGACTGCTCAGTCTATTGAGTGTGTTTTTTTGGGATACAGTGCTGAGCACAAGGCCTATCGGTGCTGGGATCTTGTTGGTCGACGAATGCGGATTTCTCGGGATGTGATTTTCGACGAGTCTCGTCCCTTCTACCCACGTCCTGTCTCTCCTTCGGCTTCCTCTGTGGAGTCTCTATCTTTTTTTACCTTTCCAAATACACCTATATCTGTCTTACCCTCGTCCACCCGTCCCACTAAGTCTCCACATATTCCTCCTGTGGCCTCTCTACCGTTGCCGCCGCCTGCTTCGTCTCCTGCGGCTCTTCCGGCTACTCCCCCTACAGTGCCTTTCCCCCCTCTTCTACACTCATCGACCTCGTATTGAGGATCTTCCAGATGAGCCATCTTCTCCTGATGCTCCATCTTCCCCTGATGGGTCATCTTCTCTTCACTACGCTCTCCGCGATCGCCAGTCGATTCGCCCCCTGCTCGTTTTGCTTTTGTTGGTGCTGCTACTCATGAGCCTGTCTCCTATCGGGATGCTGTTACTCACCCTGAGTGGTAGCATGCCATGGCCGAGGAGATTGCTGCCCTCGAGCGTATTGGTACTTGGGATCTTGTTCCTTTTCCATCTCACTCTTGTCCCATCACGTGTAAGTGGGTCTATAAGATTAAGACTCGCTCTGATGACTCTCTTGAGCGCTATAAGGTGCGTCTTGTTGCTCGTGGCTTCCAGCAAGAGCATGGTCGTGACTTCTGACGAGACTTTTGCCCTCTGTGGCCCACATGACCCCTTTATGCACTCTTCTTTCGGTGGCGCATTGCCATCGGGTCTGCATTCTCAGCTTGATGTCAAGAATGCCTTTCTTAATGGCAAGTTGCGTGAGGAGGTCTACATGCATCCACCACCTGGGTATTTTGTTCTTGAGGGCATGGTCTGTCGCCTTCGTCGCTCTCTCTATGGCCTTAAGCAAGCCTTCGTGCTTGGTTTGAGCGCTTCTCCTCTGTGGTCACTGCTGCTGGCTTGTCAGCTAGTGATCATGATCCTGCGCTCCTTGTCCACACTTCATCTCGTGGTCGGACTCTTCTTCTTCTGTATGTTGATGATATGATCATTACCGGAGATGATTCTGAGTACATTGTCTTTGTCAAGGCTCGTCTTAGTGAGCAGTTCCTTATGTCGGATCTTGGTCCTCTTCGTTACTTCCTTGGGATTGAGGTTACTTCCACTCCAGATGGTTTTTTTATGTCCCAAGAGAAGTATATTCAGGATCTTCTTGATCGCGCCTCTCTCACTGATCAGCGTACTGTTGAGACTCCCATAGAGTTCAATGTTCACCTCCGACTCTCTGATGGCGAGCCTCTTTCTAATCTGACTCACTATCGTCATCTTGTTGGGAGTCTTGTCTACCTTGCTGTTACTCGTCCGGATATCACTTTTCCAGTCCACATTCTGAGTCAGTTCGTCCCTGCTCCCACTCAGTCCACTCTGACCACCTTCTTGAAGTTCTGCGATACCTTCGTGGGACCATCTCTCGCCGTCTCTTCTTTCCACACTCCAGCTCGTTATGACTTCAGCTTATTCGGATGCTACTTGAGCAGCGATCCTCCGATCGCTATCTATCTCTCCATCGTGTGTTTTTCTTGGTGGTTCTCTCATTGCACGGAGGGGCTAAGAAACGGACCGCAGTGTCCGTTCGAGTGCAGAGGCTGAGTTGCGAGCTATGACTCTCTTGACAGCAGAGATTACTTGGCTACGGTGGTTACTTAAGGATTTTGGTGTTTCTGTCACTACATCGACTCCTCTCTTGTCAGACAGTACAGGTGCTATCAGTATTGCCCGTGACCATATGAAGCATGAGCTCACCAAGCATATTGGTGTTGATGCTTCCTTCATGAGGTCTTGTGTGCATGATCAGGTGATTGCTCTTCAGTATGTGCCTTAAGAGCTTCAGATAGCGGGTTTCTTCACGAAGGCCCAGACTCGAGCACAACATGGTTTCTATCTCTCCAAACTCAGTGTTGTTGATCCACCATGAGTTTGAGGTGGGGTGTTAGAGATATATGTATAGTGTGTTATTCCCCATTGTTATGAGGGGTTATTTGCATATTCACCTCCTATACTTTGTGTATATATATTGGACCATTGGCCTTATGATAAATACAAACGCTATTCATAACATCCCCAACCAAAAGCGCCGAGATCCCCTCAGGAACGCATCAAAGATGCCCAAAGATCCCACCTTTCCAGCAGAAGAACACGCACGGAGACGGTGTGGTTACAGTAGTGCTGAACTGCCAATCCCTTCTCCTCCTTGTGGGAAAGGAAATTTGCTACGAAAGAGCCCCTCCCGGTCAGCTGTTGATTCCGTCTGATATCAGGCGAATTAATGGCTGACGGTGAAGCCCTCTTTCATCACATTTTCTTTCCCATGTAGCCAACACAGGCACACACTCCCACGGAGGCTTCGCGGTCGGCATCGTGCCAAACAATCTGCCAAGAACCAGCCGGAACTGATCTGTCAGCCTGGTTTGGACGGTCAGGATTACTCTTCTTATAGGGCATGTACCAGTAATCTAATGGAATCTCCTGGAATTTGGCCAAAGCTTTCGTTGTTTTCCTTTGGGCCTTGGAAAGTGGAGCCGAATGATAAGGAAGGTAGTGCCTTTCTTCCAGATCGTAACAACGTGGCTAGACTACAAAATAGTAAACTACGACGGTATTTGGTATGGTTTATTGGGTATGGTACATGTACCCCTTCCGTAAAAAAGAATTTGTTTTTGCGCGATGGTCAAACTTCTTAAACTTTTTTAAAAAATAGAAAAGGAGAGTTTTATTTATTACTCGGATAAACGATTACAATTATAACAACTCTTTATGTCACATGTAGACAACACTATAGACAGCTCATACAATGAGTTGTCTTTTCACTTATCTTTGTAGATTAACAGAAAGAAGCAAGAATCATAAATTATGGCTTGCGTACCATAATAGGTCACGCACCTTCTCGTATTTATATAGGAGGTGATTTACAATCAATGCTAGTATCAATCCCTATAATTAAGAGATATGATTTGGTTGTTACCAACTATGCATGGACTCTTCTATATACGGTTACAAGACTAATCTTAATAGCCCGCCTCAATCACATCTGATGAAGATTGAGATTGCACTTGAAGTCTTCCAGTTGCTGTACTGGTAATGGTTTTGTAAAACCATCTGCCACTTGATCTCGTGAAGTAATGAATCGAACATCACGGACCTTACATGCAACTCGTTCTCGGACAAAATAAAAATCCACTTCAATGTGCTTGGTCCTGGCATGAAAAATAGGGTTCGCTGACAGGTATGTGGCACCAAGATTGTCACACCATAAGCATGTCGTCCGAGACTGAAATACACCGAGTTCACCGAGTAGTAATTGTACCCAAACAATATCCGTCGTAGCATTGGCCAGTGTTTTATATTCTGCTTCTGTGCTAGATCGAGAGATAGTTGATTGCTTGCGCGCACTCCACGAGATCAAGTTGGATCCAAAGAAAACAGCAAATCCTCCTGTAGATTTCCGGTCAACCGGACATCCTGCCCAATCAGCATCCGAGAAGGCACTCACCAAGGTGGAGGTAGACCTGCAAATCTTCAAACCAGTCGTTGCAGTGTAATTGAGGTACCGAAGTATCATTTTTACCGCCGTCCAGTGCACGTTGGTAGGAGAGTGCAGAAATTGGCATACCTTGTTAACAGAGTAAGCAATATCAGGTCGTGTGAGGACAAGATACTGAAGAGCTCCAACAGTGCTTCTGTATTTGGTTGCCTTATCTGGACCTAACAAATCTAACAAAGAACAGAGAGCTTGTGGTGGACATGGGAGTATTGGCCCTTTGCATGCCATCATGCCAACCCGTCAGAGAAGGTCTCATACATATTTGGACTGAGAAAGAACAATGCCATCATCCAGCTTCTTTACCTCAATCCCAAGAATGAAGTGTAACTCACAAAGATCCTTCAGGGCAAACTCACTTTGCAAATTTCTCAGAAGAGTCCGAACTGCCAAGGAGGAGGATCCAGTGACAATAATGTCATCAACATAAATGAGGACATAGACAGTAGTGGCACGATTGATGTAAATGAACAGAGAAGTGTCAGCTTGAGATGGTGTGAATTCAAGCTCCTGTAGCTTTGAACTCAGTCTCGCATACCAAGCTCGTGGGGCCTGTTTTAATCCGTACAAAGCCTTATGCAGTTTGCACACAGAATGCGGTTGCCGTGAGTTTGTGTACCTAGGAGGTTGACGCATAAAAACCCCAACCATGTGGAACAGCAATGGAGAGAACCAAGCGAATTGTAGTAGGTTTGACCACTGGACTGAAAGTATCCTCATAATCAATACCATACCGCTGGCGAAATCCTTTGGCCACGAGACGAGCTTTATACCTGTCGACACTACCATCTGCCTTGTACTTAACCTTGTATACCCACTTGCAGTCTATAAGATGTCGACCACGAGCGGGACAAGCAAGACTCCAGGTTCCATTCTGTTGAAGTGCCATGAATTCCTTGTCCATAGCAAGCTTCTAGTGCGGATCCTCCAACGCCGCATCAAGCGACTCGAGTTCACAAGTGGCACTATAGCCGTAACGAACAACACCATCTGTGAACTTGCGAGGGACATGGATGTTGTCCGCAAGACGGTCGTGCGTGGGGTGTATATCTTGCGCCCGGCGGTGCAGCAAAGACAAAGAGAGGCGATAGGGGCGGTGCGAGAGGACTCGAGACAGCGATGGGAAGCTGGATGTCGCACGACCCCGACTCGAAGAGGGTACTGCTGTGTCTACCTCATGTGGTAATCCCGCGCCAGCAGAGACAGACGAAGCCAAGGCTGGTTCGGAGGAAACTGGAGCATCCGCTAGCACACCTGGAGACATTGCGGCTGCATCTGCCAGCACATCAGGGTTGGCACTGCTGTCATGCATGCCATGCACGCCCACCTCACCAAGTGCAGGTACAGCTTGTGGCTACAAAAAAAACATTAGGCTGCACAACGAGAGGGGCATGAGGATGTTCATTAGTCATACGGCCATGATCAATACCCAGAATGGTTGGAAAAAGAACAGTTTCTGACAGAATGCGAGGGCCGGCCAAGGTCGAACAGCTAACAAATGGAAATACTCCCAAATCAAAGACAACGTCGTGAGAGATGTATATACAACCGGATGTTGGATCAAGACACTTTGTAGCCCTTATGTTGAGTACTATAACCAAGAAACACACATCGTCGAGAATGAAACTCGAGTTTGCGAGCGTTATAGGCTCGAAGATGAGGCCAGCAGGTGCACCCAAAGACCTTCAGAAAGGAATAATCAGGTTTGATATTGAATAGTTTTTCTAGTGGGGTGCAATTGTGTATAACTCTACTTGGAAGCCGATTGATGAGGTAGCTGGCAGTGCTAAAAGCTTCATCCCAAAACTTGAGAGGAACACTCAAAAAAGCAAGAAGAGCTAAACCAGTTTCGACGATGTGCCGGTGCTCACGTTCTGCAACACCGTTTTGTTGATGTGTGTGGGGGCAAGAAACACGATGAGCAATGCCAACTTGATTAAAGAATGAGTGTAATTTTTTATACTCACCCCCAATCAGTTTGCATGGAAAGAATTTTCCTACCAAGCTACCTTTCAACAAGAGTTTGAAATTGAACAAAGGTGCGAAGGACATCAACCTTACTTTTAAGAGGAAATAACCAAATGAACTTACTGAAATCATCGATAAAGCTCACATAGTATTTAAAACCCCTAGCTGAGGTAATGGTAGGACCTCATACATCAGAGTATACAAGTTCTAATGGAGATAGTGAGATTTCATGCGAAGTGGTGTAAGGTAACTGATGACTTTTAGCCTGTTGACATGAATCACAGACCAACACATTATTGGAACTACTAGAACATGGAAGATTATTTAGACTAAGCACTCGACGAACTATGGAAAATGATGGATGGCCGAGACGACTATGCCATCTTTCTTGAGTGGTTGTGGTGGCAAAGTAGGCATGCTTGGATGACACAAATGGTGAGCTCGGTATGAGAGGGTAGAGACCACCCTTACATTCCCCGCGAAGAACCGTTCTCCTCATTTCCCTATCCTTAATAAGAAAATGATCAGGATGATATTCAAGAAAGACGTTGTTATTAGAGGCTAAACGGTGTACAGAAACAAGATTTTTCTTGGCATTAGGAACATGAAGGATATGTTTCAGGGATAAATCTTGAACTGGGGTATTAATTGAGGAGTGACCAATATGACTAATAAACATACCTGCACCATTTGTAGTGTGAACCTGATCACGACCACGATACTTGTCACGAATCGTCAGTTTGTCGAGTTCACCAGTGATGTGGTCGGTGGCACCCGTGTCGGTGTACCAATTTGTATCAACATTGTAGGAGGTGGTGTTGGTGTAGTTTGCCACACGATCGTCCTCCGCCTGGTAGGAGTGATTGAAGTGATGATGACACTTCAACGCACTGTGTCGACCTTGCCACAAACCTGACAAGTGGGTCTTGAGCCACCGCCACCTTTCTTGTTCTGGCTTTTGGAGTAATCACCGCCACCGCGGCCCTTTTGCTGTGGCCAGTGACCGCCGCCTTGGCTGCCTCCATAATTTCCCTAACCACTACCAAAGCGACCTCCGCCTTGGCCGCCTCCGAAGCTACCACCATGGCCACCACCTTGATAGCCTCGCGAGGCAAGGTTGGCTATTGAACCAATTTGGAGGGCCATGTTCTGTTGCTCTAGCCGAGTCTCATGAGAGGAAGTAGGCATAAAATTCAGAGAGATTAATCAAGTCAGATCTGATTGTGACAGAAGATACCGGTGAATTGTATCCAGCGTCGAGACCCGCCATGATGTAGCCGATCAGATCATCATCGCTCATCGGGTGGCCAGTAGACGCCATTTGATCCGCAAACAGTTTCATGCGGTTGAAGTACTCCATAGCGCTCAGATCATTCTTGCGCGTTGCGGAGAGTTGCATCCGGATCTGCATGATCTGGGCCTTGGATTGCGATGCGAACATGCGCTCGAGTGCAGCCCACACAGCTGCTGTCGATGTCAAGCCAATGACTTGCGACAGCACCTCCGGTTCGAGTGACATGAGGAGTGCACCCGGTACTTGCTGATCTTTGAGAAACCAGGTATTGTACTCCGGGTTGGGGATAATCTTCCCAACTAGCTTGTCGTCGACCAGCTCGGTCACGGTCATGGTTGCTAGTGGCGCAACTTCCGATCCATCCACGAAACCGAGAAGTTGATGCCCTCGGAGAGTAGGCATCTGCTGCGCTCTCCATAGCAGGTAATTTTCCCTTGCAAGCTTTACATTGACAAAGCTGGTGAGGCCAAGAGACAGCGTCGCCGAGCCAGCCAAGGGAACGCCAGACATTGGATGTTTTGTGGAAGAGCTTTGCTTTGATACCATAACAGAAAGAAGCAAGAATCAGAAATTATGACTTGCGTACCATAATAGGCCACGCACCTTCTTGTATTTATACAGGAGGTGATTTACAATCAATGCTAGTATCAATCCCTATAATTAAGAGATATGACTTGGTTGTTACCAACTATACATGGACTCTTCTATATACGGTTACAGGACTTATCTTAACATAGATGACACAATCTTTTAATACTTTCATGGATCTAAGATATTTTCTCCTTGGTTCTGGTGATACAATCAGCTACAGGATTGTAGACAACTCATTTCTCTCTTTTCATTCTCTTTCATCTATATTAACTTAAATCCTATGTAGAAGATACTATAAACAGCTGATGTAAGCCTATTGTACGAGCCACAAAATTTTGCTCTCTTTTCAACTTCTTAATCTGCAACGACAAACTGTCTTGCTTCTGAAATGATGAAACTGATCTTGGAACGCTGGTCCTTTCACAACTGAGTGTAATTAATCGGATTCCAGAATGGCCGGATGGTTGAACCATTCGGCCGCCAACAAGACTCTCTTGACGGGCGAGGGCCTCAACTTCCTCAGCGTATATTACTTTCCATGCAGATAAGAGAGCATTTCCTCCGGCATCTCTATTCTCTAGTGACAACCCCAACGCGGATGGGCCCTTTGTGGCCTTGTGGGTGTCCCCGCAGAAAACTTTGATTTAGTTACTGAGCATATGATTGTCTCTCTTTCTTTCGATTACGAAGAAGGTGCACACGTCCTATTAGTACGCCCCTGGAAAGATGGAGACAGGAGAAGTACTTCTATGATATTATATATGAATATTAAAGGCGAAAATTGTACGTTAAAGACCGTGCCATACCAAGTCAAAATATTATATTCTTTCCTTGCATAAAAATAGCATTCTTTTCTTTTTGGAGATGAAATTTGTAGAGCAGAAAGGGATAGCAACTACAAAATTAGTGGTTTAGCAACGGCTACTCTCCAGAACTTCAGCCTAAGATTACGTACAATGCAGATGTTTAGAGATGTATCTTGCCACGTAAGATAGATAAGGTGTTTATTTTTTAGCATTAATACTTAATTAGGCACTGGTACTTAAGATATGTTTATATTTATAACTATATATAATTAATGGATAATACAATCATCTAAACACTTACAAAAGATATGTTTGTACCAGAGGAAATAACTTTTATATAGATAATTGATGACATAGCTATAATCTCTTTCTTTAAACACATGTATATAAACACCTAGCATTTTAGATAACCTAAGAAGAAATCGAGAGAATCAAAGCAACTGCTCTTGAGCGTGTATGTAGCCTTACGAAAGAAGCCGTGGGGTGCGCGCGTTTCTCCTTTTCCGTCGCCACAAGCAACGGACGCTTTTTGGTAATTGACAGGATCAACACCAGCAAAGCATATGCCAAAATCTCCACTGCAATGATAATACGGCGCCATGATGCATCTCACCTCTTTTCTGATTTTTTTAAAATAATCTATTTTTTATTAAAAAATACAAATTTATTCTTGCAACTTTTTTTTTTACAGAATTATACTCCTGTCACCTAACGGTTAGGCGACTAGCTTCAGTCGCCCAACAGTAAAGCGATTGAACTGTTGTCGCCGAACCGTTCGGTATTTATACTGCAGGCGTCGAACCGTTGGACGATATTATTGCAGTCGCCCAACAGTTGAGCGATAGCGTTCAGTCGCCGAACCGTCGGGTGACTGGATGGCTTATATAAGGACCCACGCGCGGTCCCCCCCCGGGCGAGCGATAGGAGAGAGAATAGAGAGTGAGCGCGCGTGAGGAGGAGAAGAAAGAGGAAGGGAGAGGAGAGGAAAAAAGGAGAGGGAGAAGAAGAAGAGGAGAGGGAGAGGGAGAAGAAGAAAACTTCGTCTATGAGGTAAGTTTTTTTTTATTTTGTAGTGTATTTTTTTAGTAAGTAAATAGTTTATGTAGTTAAAATAGTAGTATAAGTAGCACCTGTAGTAAATTTTAGTTAGAGAAAAAAAAAGAAAATTGAAATGTTGTTAATTTGTATGTAAGTAGCAGCGATAGAAAACTTTAGTTAGAGAAAAAAATAGTCCGTGAGGGAATATTAGTGTCGTTTATGAAAAGTATTGTAGTTGTGTCGGTGCATGCGTGACCGACTATTATTGGGTGAAAAATACGTGACCGAGCGCATGAGGAGAATGAATTATTTGTATGAACTAATTAGTAGAGGTTAATTAGTATGAACTAATTGACTTAGGTAATTGGTATAGATCTGTATAAGACTAGAATGCCACTTGTAGCATTTCGGATTCCAAGTTAGCGTCAGAATCGGATAATGGCTGCTATGGAATAGCTTGGTTTTGAGGTTGAATCTAAATATTGTACTGCACGTTCATTGTGGCCTCTGCCTTAGGGAATGAATGACATCTTGATCATGATGTAGTGTAGTTGTTGACGATAGGAGAAGGGCCTTACAAATGTAAATTACAATGTAGCAGTATTTACACGTCGTGCGCTACGATCTGACTAGTTGCAATATTGGAAATATTTGCAGGCATACAATAAGTCATGCCTGTACCCACTACATTGAAAGTGCATTACGGTGTTGGCACCGTTCGTAAAGGTCCGTGCGGTGTTGACTTGAGTAGTTTTCGGCAAGCCACTTTGGTACACCCGGATGGCGAGAATGCACGAATCACAGATGTGATGCACTGGCTCGATCACCCGCACCTTCTCCTTGGACCCTGAGGTGTGCAACGTCTTCATACAAGGGCTTTGGAGCCGGTCTCCCACAGACATCAGATGGGAGTTGAGAAGAGTGATGCGCATGGCTGTGTGGAAGGGCTTTATATAAGGCTGTCGGCATCGTGGATATGGGTATGTACTACTTGTGCAATAATGCCCAAAAGAAGCTGTGTAGGGCCCTGCCGCCGGATATCATCTGGGTGGTGGGAGCAGCTCGGGTGCCTAGCATGTTGGTGAAGAAGTGGACCCGGAGGGCGGTGTTACGAAGGGTTCAGAGGATGTTGTTTGTGATGAGCCCGACGCGGTAGATACAGGAGAGGAAGATCAGTCACCGCATGGTAAGCCTACAGGACAGGCTGATGAAGGAGAGTATAGGGAGTATATATTGTGTCAAATGGATAGCGATGACCGGATGGCCTTGGCTGAAGAGGAAGCTTTATAGGAGGACGACGAGGACAGTTCCGATGAGGACGGAGCTTCCATCCCACAGGAATGGAACATATTTGACGCTGAGGGTGTAACTACGCATGACGAGCACGAATCGCCGTGGGAGTACCATGCTACGGATGTTCGGTTGCACTCAATGTGTGCTGATAAGACATCCTTGCAGGATGCCATTAAGCTATGGGCTATGTCCATGCAGCGGATGTTCGAGTCGTCAAATCTAGCCAGAGCAAGACACCGTCAAGCGAAAGCAAAGCGGTTGTCCTTGGCGAGTGCACGCATATAGACCGAAGTATGAGACTCACTGGATTGTCTCGAAGGTAGAGTCACACTCCCGCATGCTCAGTAGTGTTTTGTCCAGACATCGTAACCTAACGTCGATCTTCATAGCCAATTTGATGTATGGAGAGATAGTAGAGAAGAAGGATGTGGAGGCCAAGCACATTATGGTGGCTATTGAGAAGAAATTCAAGTACAAGATCAGCTACGCGAAGGCGTGGCGTGCGAAGCAGAAGGCTTTGGAAAGACGGTTTGGATCATTTGAGGTGGCGTACGACAATCTTCCTCGTATGCTTGGGGTGCTGAAGGAGAGAAACCCGGGCACGTACACTGCTGTAAAGGACATGCCATCTGAAAATCCGCAAGGTTTTTTGATATTGCATAGGGCCTTCGTAGCCTTCATTCCTCGTGACGAGGCTTTTAGGCATATGCTGCCCGTGATCTCGCTTGACGGACCTTTTGACCGGAAATACAAGGGTAGATCCTCACGCCATAAGCGTTGACGGAATAATCAAATTCGCCATTGGCCATCGTGATTCGCTGAATGTGAGAATTATGATATTTGGTTGTGGTTCCTTCGACATCCGAGGTGGGAGTTGTTGAGCTAAATCCCGTGTGTGCGTGATCCATGATCGCCACGCCGGATATCAAGGCCATAAGAAAACTTTAGGAAGACCTCGAGGAGCCGTTCCCTTGGCCAGATATGAGGAGTAGATGGTGCATTCGCCACTTGGGGGCCAACTTCTTCAAGAAGTTCCCGAAGCAACCCTTGGTGAAGCTATTCAAGAGGCTAGCTATGCAGAACCAGCAGCGCAAATTTGACACCTTATGGGCGCTGCTGGATGAACACAGCAGGAAACACGTGGACGAGAGGAACCAGGGACCAGAGTCTCAACCTGCTGGTCCGAGGCGGAGGACCTCGAGGAACATCGAGTGCTTCTCCCACTGGATCGAGGCCGAGCCATTGGAGAAGTGGTCTCTGTTGCATGACACGGACGGGGCAAGGTACAACATAATGACTACTAACCTTACGGAGGTGTACAACTGGGTTCTTAGGGGTCTTCGTTCTCAGCCCCTCGTCGCCATCATGGAAGGTGTTCTACACAGCACGATCGGGTATTTCAGGGAGAGGCATTCAAATGCCGCACTTCATGCCACCAACGCTCAAACACCGTATTGCTCGAAGATTACAAAGATATATGCGAAGCGAAGATGAGAAGGGTCGCACTGGGTAACGTGATGGGTAATACGGAGCATCGTTTCGATGTGCTCCTCCGGGATAGAGCCGGATTTGGGATGGCTCGTTCTCTTGTCACCCAGAGGTATGCCTTGGAGATCATGTAAATGAACCTAGCTGTACATGCAACAAACCAAAGCTCTTACACAAGCCATGCTCTCATGTCCTCATCGCATGTGGGACGTGCGCATGGACCCTTTGAACTTTGTGTCCGAGTAATTCTTGAAGGACAGGGTGGTGCAGGCGTGAACTGGCGAGCTTAGGGGCTTTCGGGTTGTGGGTAACTTCGCCACCTTGGATATTGCAAACAGCATCTGGATTCCGGATATTGACATGCTGAAGGGTGGCAAGGGTTGTCGGCAGAGTCGTCGCATTACCAATGATATGGATGAAGAACAAGTCGAGGCGTTGGGTCGACATTGCGGGCTCTGCGGCCAGGAGGGCCACACAGCCAGACGATGCAAGGCACCAGCTGAGGAGTAGGCTGTAGGACCGGAAAGGCGACTAGAAGGGGGGGGGTGAATAGACGCTTTCTCTATTTTTCACCTCGATCGAACTCAACACTACTTTCACTCCAATAGCTATAAAAGCTATGAAGATATGTATACAGGCACAGCGGATGACCTATGATGAATTCGATCAAAACCCCGAAGCAAAAGCCTAATCAACTCAAGGTCGTGATCAAGCACAAAAAAAACAAAGAAAGTCAAGCCAATTAAAACCAACAACTTCAATCGCATTAAGAGGCAGCCAAAGGTGATTAAGAGAACTAAACTAAAAGCAAAAACTTGGAGAAACCACAACCCGATGGGACAAGCAAAAGGTGCTGCCAAACAATAAAAAAATTTAACTCAGTGCTAGCACAGACGCCGCCTGCTTTTGTGATTACTGATGAAGCTGCAGGCCGCCGCCCCAAGGATTCATGATTCTGCAAGAAAAAGGGCGCCGGCTTCTATGGTGCTCAGGCCGCCGCCACAGGGACTGTTGAATTTGCGGGGACTCTACCGGCTCAACAGGGCGCCACCACGACTTAGCTTGGCGTGAGCAAGGGCTGCCGCCACGGGCTCCTGATTTCTACAGGTACAGCGACGCACAAAAGCAGGTCCAATCAATAAACTGAACAGCGCCGAGTAGCAAGAAACAAACCAATAGCACTAGCAGTTAACAGCAAAAACTAAACCAAACTCAAGAAATAGAAATCGGCTTCACATTGATGGGACAGGCAAAAAGGGGAACAGGCTGCTGCCGCCTCATTCTTCCCAGAGCATTACAGGCGTACAGAGGGGCTTCGATTTTTTTTCTATCGAGTGCAGATAATAGCAATGAAAAAACGTGGCTACAGTACAATCAAAAACAGCATTAACTCACTGCATCATCAATACTCCAGATTAACAAAAGAAGGAGGCTGCAAACCGGCGATCACTACTGGAGATCAACTAGAGCCGACAGAACAAGCCGCTGCTCAGAGGTTCCTATGCTCGCTATTTCTCCAGCGCCAGCGCCCTACAGCGCCCGCTTGGGAGAGCAGTCCGCCAGATCTAGCTATCTCCAGGGAAACAGCAGCAATCAAATCAAAGATGGCGCCAAGCAAACACGGAAACCACACAACAGGTCAGAGCTACAAGTCGATCTTGATTTTAGATGCAATATCACATCAAACATAGCAGACAAGCATTTTACAGCACAGCCAGGAGCTCCAAGTTCTACAGGCTCTACCAGCGATCAATGAAGCCAAGCAAAAAACTCATCTGGTTTTTGCGGTCGCTACAGCAAGCAATAAGCCAAGGCAGTCAAAAGAACTAAACAGCACACTGCCACCCGATGGAAGTCAAATCCAAAGCCTCACTCACAACAGTTGCAGCCAAATAAAAAAGAACTAAATCAGGGAAGGAATCGAGTGCAAGGAACGGATCAGATGGCAGGCATAGCAATAGATAAATCTAAACTTCCGACACAGCATGCAAGAGGCAAAACACTACGATTTCTACTCCATACACGCCGCTAAAAGAGACTGGTTTTTGTGGACACATCCAGGGCGCCGCCAGGGGACTACCAGCGCACCAAGATCTCTCGTTTCAACCGAGGAACTGGTAGCCCTTATTCTCCAGCAGCTAATCTTTGGGGGCGCCGCCGCCACACATTTCTCTCTACTTTTTCACAGGTGGAACCCTCCAGCAGCTGCACTACAGGCACGCCAATCCACAGCGGCAAAACCTAAACACCCATCAACTGTTCCTTTTATAGGGCAGCCATAACCCTAAAAACCAAATGGGCTTCCGTTAAGGCCCAACAACAACGGAACACACACGCACGCATCTCAAAGCGCCGTCTTCATCGTCGATTGATCTAAACCGCTTCACCATGCACCGACCCGCGCCGCGGCTTAGTCAAAAGGTCACCAAGGCGGTATTTGGTGAAATTACCAAAATACCCCTTCTCGATCTTTTCCGAAGACCGAGTCCATTCCAATTGAAGCAATCACCTGCTTCGCCACGTGTAGGTTGATCAACGGCTCCATGTCATCAAGTCTCTCCCGTCCGGATCCCACCGCACCATCGAAAGCACTTGTAACGACTCCTCAGGCCGCTTGATCCAACCAACAGACCGAACCGCCTGCTTGGTCATCCTTGTCCATTCTGCGCCATGCTTGAGTCACTTGACCTCACCCGGCATCCATGATCGTTCTGGACCTCAGCTCTCCAAGCTTAGTCCCGATCCTCCTCGCCGCTGACCGTCATTGACCTGCAAGCCACCTGCATAGCAATAGACAAGCAAACACGAATCCGGGAACAAGTTCTTCACAATTTGACCCACGTTTGTGAAAACATGCAATATGCAACACATATGCATTAACAAATATGGATATGACCTATCCCAAAATTAATTCACCACTTAAATCAACATTGAGCACAAAAGCCTACCGATGGCCACGACCGACAGATCTGAAACTTTGTCGAAAACACTTGAAACTTCAAACCAAAAGCACCATTGCCAATTGTTTCATCATCCTAAGATCATGGGCATATCCCCATGATATCCACAATCTCTCCCTTGATGAACACATTGGCAATCTCTCAGAAAATATAAGTTTGTGGTTTGAAAAGTAAAATACTGCATGAAGATAAAGGCACAACTTGGTCCAAATGCAAGAAAAAGCAAAGGAAATGACCAAGTTGGCTCCAGAATAGCATAAACAAGTGAGATACAGCAAAAGAAAGCAAGAAAGCTTCCAATTCCAGAGAATCGACAAAAATCTCACTTAAGGTCCATATGAAAGAACAATTTTTCTATTTGACTTTAGATCATTGTGAGGCTTTAAGATTTGCAATTCAAGTTCAGAAAAAGCAATAAGACCAAAAGAATGCAATATGAATGCTCCCCCTCACTATGATCATCATTTTACAAGAGAGAATATGAATTTTCAATTTCTCCATTTCTCCAATTTTCAATTTCTCCATTTCTCCCCCTTACAAAACTTCTCCCCTATAACCAAAAAGCTCTTTATTAACAAAACATTTTCGCTATATCTTCTCCCCCTTTGACAATGGATTCCTCAAGGAATCATCCCTTCCTCTCATCCAGAGATGACAAATGCACAAGCAAGGAAGAAGCAAAAGAAAGAGCATGCATGAAATGCAATGGGTGGCTTCATTTTGTTTTGATTTTTCAATTTTAGGTAAAAGAAGCTTTGGAGATTACTCAATTGAACAGCTAGCATTTCTACCATTACTCAAGATACAACAAGCCTGACAAAGCTAGCAAGATCATGTTAAGACATATATAGCAAAGCTAGACTAATGAGCTCAACATATCACAAGTTGTTGGATTAAATTAAGCAATGCTTCAAAATTAGCAAGTTCAACAACAGTTATCCTAAAGTGATAATGGCCATATCAGAATGTCATTGTGAGATCCAGAAGCTAGCAAAGACCATCTTAGAGACAAAAAGTTATGAAATGAATCATTTTGCTCAAGTTTTTGTCAAAAGCCCAAATCTCAACTATTTTCATTTGCAATGAATATTCAAGTTGATTAAAGGTCTATCTTAGTAAAGAAGATCCTAGACTAGGAGCCATCCACAATCTCTTCCTAAGCTTCAAGCACATTTGACAAATTGCATTTTAGCCATGTGCTAGATCTCAAGCCTTGCTGCGACCATCCTAAGCAACAAAAGCTTAAAAGAGTGGTCTAGATCATCCAAAACTCCCCCTGAGTTCATGCCTAGTACAATGGCAAGCCGTCTCATGAGAAAGAATTGGTGAGATCAGTTTTTTTCGCACAAAAGAGATCATTTTTCATTTTGCACAAGGGCTATTTTAGATTCTTTAACGAACTGAAAACTCAAAGATGTTCAATACTAGATTCCAGAGCTAACAAAGCAATTTTGACAGGGCCAATGTCACATAAGGATCACTAATTGTGCAACTAGCTAAAAGATCCACAAATTGCAATTTTCAGTTCAAGTTAATTAAGCTGAAGACCCGGATTAATACTCCCAAATCCTCTCAGGTATTTCGAACTAGTCCCATGATCAAGAGCTAGTCCACACAAGAAACAAATATGGTAACAAAATCATATCACAACTTTATTAATAAATAACAACAGAGTTGATTACAAAGGAGGCTTACAGCCAACAATAAAATAAACACAATGAAGACGAAGAAGATGTAGTAGAGTCCAGCTTAATCGCCACGAGCAATCGACGGGAAGCGGCCTAGTCGCCGAGATCCACACCGATGGCGTAAGTCCTTCTTCTCTGAAATTTGTTTGCAATAAAGCAAGTTGAGCACTACTAGTGCTCGCAAGTTACACCCACAAATAATGTAATGACATGCATATATGGATGTAACAAAGGATGGCTTAATAAGGTTCTTTTTGCATAAAGCAAAGATTTTTTGAATACTTGTACTAAGTTCCAAAGCGGTTATTCCATAACTAAAATTCATTTTATAAATCAATTTTATAGTCGATAACATTCACACATGAATGGTGAAGGATACCTCCTATCACATGGCTTTCGCCCAATTCCCATTTGCATAATCCATTTGACAAAGTCTTTTCAAATCAAAACCAAATTCTAACTTTGAGTGGCTTTTGCTAGCATGTCCATGACCGTGGACACGATTTATTCAATAGTTTTACACTCTGCAGAGGTTGTACACTTTACCCACATGACATGACTTCTCTAGTTTGTTTAAGATTCATCAATGCCACCTCTCACCGCCAAGGTAAGAGATCTAGAGCACATGACAAGGCCTTTACAATGCGCCATCCCACCGCAATCCACCCGATTAAGGTTTCGTGATCCTCCTGGATAGAAATCCGCAGAGTTTGTAGGGGCCCCTCTTACGCCATGGGACTAACGAGGTCATAACACCCACCGACCATCCGAGATGGACCCACACAATCCGCGGGATCGACCGCGATGGCACTTTGCAAATTAGTCAGCCAGGTTCTGCCCATACAGGACATGTGGTTGCACGATATGGCATAACCCATTACAGGCATAGCAAAAATACGCTCAGAGACCGGTCCTCAATTGACTTGGGCGACTTTCCACAAAACCCATGGGCCTCGATCATGGAAATGACTCGATTCCGTACATTAACATGCACCATCCAAACAACCATTTCGCCCAAGTACAAACCATAATTTTATTTTATTTTTCTCAAATTCATTTACAACAAAACTCCCATGACAAACCAATGCCATGGATTCTTAAACAATATTTGATTTTTGGCTGAAAGTTTCCCAAATCAAACATTTTTGGGTCTAAGCATTGCTAAGCATAATCTTTCTCAAAATGTTCTAGTTCATACTATTGTATCAACTAGATTTTATCTAGGGTGAGGGTTAAATGTCCAAGACTTGTCAAGAACGAGATCAAGATGTAAACCATCAAGATTGTGATAATCCAACCTTCAGCAATCCAAAATTCATTAGCCCAATCTACACCGTATAGGTTTATTTCTATGATCCAACTTCAATTGATCCAAATATTTAACTATACTCAAATTTTATAATCCGATATCTATCAATCCAATGATTACGTAATCCTATAATCAAATTTTTAGATAATCGATATCAATGACAATCTATTTCTAGAATCCAATATCAACAATTCAAGATTTGACTATAGTATCTATCTATCATCCAATCTTTATTAATCCAACATCAACAACAATCTACCTCTAAAATCCGAATCCAATAATCATTTATTTCTACAATACAACCATAATAATCATGTATTTCTAATAATCCAACATCATTCATTCCAATATCCTATAATCCAATGATAATCTATATTTATGATTGACATCTAATATCCAACATTCATATAACTCTAATAATACCACAATCCGATCCTTAATAATAATCTATTTTCATAATCCAATACCAATAATCACCTATTTCAGAATCATCCATTATCTATTAACAATTCTCCTCTATCTTCACACATCCTTTCACAATCTTCTTTTATTATCCAAACTCCAAAATATATATGCATTCGATAATAGTCTCCATACCACCTCTCTTGTCAATAATTGGACATACAAGGGCATTGGGAATAACTATAAAGCTTAAAACAGGAATTTAAATTACTTGAATATAAATACGCATGCAATAATAATTTAAAACAGAATTTAAATAATTTTAAATACTGGGATTAATATGTTCAAGAATGTAACTTGCCTTGCTTAATGGATTATTCTCAAACGATGTTGAAATCCGGTCGTCCGAAGTCGTCGAAATCTATACGCATAAACGATCCGAATTCAAATAATATTCAAATAAAATCCAAATAAAAATCCAAAAATTATAACATAAATACTGGAAGTAGAGAATTAATTTAGATGAATTTAGGAGGAAGAATCGTTGGATTTGGAGTTTGTAAGAGGGAGAACGAATTTGTAGAAGTTTAAATCTCAAAACAGGTGCAAGTACTGTAGCTTGCATGGCACTGTTCATGCCATGCACGTAAACAGTACTAGTCTTTTAAACACAAGCACAGCGCCAGAAAGAAATAGCGGCGCTGGTGAAAGGAAAAGGAGAGGCGGCCAGTGAAGCACAAAATGGAATCCCGGAGCGAGACGGACCTAATGGTGGTGGTCGCGTCACCGGCGGAGATCCGTCTTCATGCGGCGCGCAAAATAGTGTCGGATGAATAGTAGCACCGATGAGCCTGGGTGTTTCAGGAAAAGGAAGGAGCATTGCGAGAGCGTTATGGCGCGGTTAATGGCGGACGATGTCATCGGAAATCAAAACTAAGACCAAAATGATGATGAAGGTGGTTTACCGTTCATGGAAAACCAATTTGCTTGTGGCGAGATAGAGGCGAATTCCAAGGGTATGAAGAGAAAGCCAAGGGCACGCGCGACATAGTTGGCTCGGCGAGATGACCTTCGATGGTGACGCAGATTCGACGGAGAAGACATCCGTGTGCAAGTAACATCGTGTTCCGCTAACGGAGAGGAGTTAGCGAGATGAGGTTTGCGGCGATTTGAAGAGAGAACCACGGGAATAACGCTTCGCGTTGGTTGGTGGAAAGCGACGTCGGTCGGCCGCGGCAACAACGCGCAAAATGGACCAAATAATAACGGAAAAATAAATAAAATCTAAAAATTATGAAATAAATAATAAAAATAGTAGATGAATTTAGATGAATTTAGGTGAAAGAATCAACGGATTCGGAGCTTGTATGTGAGAGAAACAAATTTTGGAATGAATAAAATGTTCCTGTACAAACTATGCATATGTGACTAGATAAATTGCACTGTAGCTTATCTTCTAGCTTCGGCCGAACAGCAAGTGAGGAAAAGAAATGGTGGCGCCTAGCAAAGGAAAAGGGAGGGATGGCTGTCTATAGGAGAAATGGTTCGCTTACCCTGCGACGAGTCCGTAGGAGGTGGCGGCGCGGTCAGGGATGGCCGGTGGTGGCAACGGCGGCCTCAACAGTGTACGGTGGTGCACGGGGCGGCGGTGCTCCGGCGAGGTTCCGGCGAAGAGGGAGAGTGCACCGTGTAGAGCATGACGTCGCGATGCCGGCGGTGTGGTTGATAGCGGAGGTGCTCCACTACTTGCGGCGCTAGGGGCAGCGGAAGGGAGCTCGGTCGGCGACGAAAAATCTTCGATTGCGGAGAGGAAAAAGGGAGAGAGGAGCTAAGATTTTCAGGGATGAATGAGTGAAGCATTGCGCACCCGGTGCTTTCTTTTATAGGGGCGGAGGAGGCCGGGAGAGGGAGATCGAGGGGCGGCCGCTCCGAGTGCAAATAAAGAACGAAGATGAAACGATTAAATTAACTGCGTGTAGTGGATGAAATGCCCAATTGAAGGTGCTGCGACGTGCGTGACGATAATGCGGATGTTTCGCCTCCGACGGAATCAATTTTGATGGCTTGAGTGAAGAGAAAAGAGGAGAGAGGTGGTGGCAGCCATTAATGGAGTATGGAGCTCCTTGCTTCGGTTGTGACTGCTCCGACGTGGAGAGGGAGCAAGGGAGGGGAGGAGAGGAGGCGCGGGATGGTGGGGGTGGCGGCCGGAGCCGGTGAGGGTGGCGGCGGGGTCGGCGGCGTTGCCATGGCTGCCCTCAGCAAAGAACACGCAACAGGAAACAAAACATTGCCTCGGGAGGAAGATGAAAGGAGGAGAGAGAAAGAACCAAAGAAAAGAATAAAAAAAAAGGAATATGACCAATTGAAAGAAAAAGCAAAGATGGCTAAGCATGCAAAGGAATTTTGAGGTTAAGTGTGCTGGATCCAAAGCAGCGTATGGAGGGGTGACCCGATGGGAAGTTCAAATTTTTTTATTTATTTATTAATTTTCGAAATTAATTCAGATTTTACACCATAAATCAATTATTTTTAGAACATAGCAAATAGAGTCCAAAAATTCTAGAAAAATTCATAAAATTCCTAGAATTATTTTGAACTTAATAAAAATAATTCTAATGTAAAGTTGGCTTTTATTTTTGCACATAATTTATTTGGCTTTAAAATAATTAGGGATAGTTTTTTAAAAAAATCTCTTAAAATTTTAGAAATTAATTAATTTTTATTTTTCAACTTTAACTCAAATAAAACTTCAAAAACTTTAATAAATTTTACTTTTGACTTTTAAAACTTCAGAAATTCAAATAAAGCAATCAAACTCTTTCAAATTTCAGAAAATCCAATAAAATAATAACTTTATTCACTTTTATTTTGGTAATAGAACTTTGGGCTGTTACATTAACAGTTCTAGCCCATATAGCAAAGACATTGCTGTACATGTGAAAGCATGATAATTCTAGCAAGTCAAAAAAAATTAGACACGATCTTGAGCAAGAATCGAAATACTAAAGCTCAATAGGGTAATAAGCAAAGCTTCATTAATTAAAAGAAAGAAGCAGTAAAGCTTATATTACAATACATCTTTTTGGATTTTCATATGTATGCAATATGATACAATGAGATGCACAACAGACTTAAAAGCCTAAAAAGTTCAAGAGGATCAAAAAAGATCCAAAGAAGATATCACTTGAAGAAGGTATCAGAAAAGATCCATAAAAGCTCAAATGAACAAGGAAAATTCAGATGAACAAGAAAGGTTCAGAAAAGAACCGACTCCCCCTCAAACCAACCCATAGGGATAAATTATCCCATACTCGCATCTCAAGGTGGCAAACCTTGTTGGGTCAAAAAGTTTTGAGGGGAAATCTGCCAAAAAGCCTTGGACTCCACAAAAACTAGTACAGAGACTTCAAACACCACAAGATCTCTAGGGAAAGCAACTCGAAAAGCTAGGGAGCGAAACACCAACACTAAAAAGCTTACAGCAACTCAAAAACTCGCTAACACTAGTGATTGGGAGACAAGCTCAACCTAGGTCGTGAGAAGAATGCATCCTAGCAAATCATGGGATAAGAAGAGTGCCTAAAAAAGACACGTGCTAGAACAGAGCCTCCTATCTACCCTGAACCCAACAAACCCAAATGCTATGCAAGGTAGACTAGGGATACCATACACAAAAGTAAGGTATAGAAGCTCGAACTCGAGTCGATCGCTTGGCGGTGAGACGTAGTCATGATGGATGAAGATCCATTCCTTGAAGCTTCAGAAGGTAGTTGCGCTCACCCATCATCCTCATCTCAAATTCCTTCGTCTCCGAGAAGTGATAGTCATCATTAAAGACACAAATGAAGAAGAACCAACAGCTTGAAATCATGAATCACATGTTCTTCTTCTCAACTGAAAAGACTACACCAAAGAGACAGAAAAAGTCTATGCCTTGGTACTGGGTTAGTGAGACAAAATCTAGAAAAACAGTACCAAGACACATGACTAGCAAGAATAGCAGCAAATGATCCAAAACTCATGAAAGCATATAATCAGCAATTTAAGACATGAGCATGGAGATAGACAAGACAATTTCAGCACATGCTATCCAAGATATGATAAAGCTGAAACTATCCTTAATCTACAAAAAGGCATAGGAGCAAGCAAACAAGCACATAGCATATCATCCATCATATATACAGTCGAAAACAAGCTAGTGAAAGCTATGGCAAGACTCATGCATCCACAATTAACAGTAAGGCATAATAACCATGTAAGCATAAAGCATGTTATAGAACAAGACATGGATAAAGAATGCTAACATGGATATCAAGTGAACATGTGGATACATGCAGCAAACATCAACACGAGCAAGATAAATCATGTACACAATAGCACAAGCTCATAATGACAAGACAAAGCTCACATAACCATGGCAATAATGATCAACAATATAATACATGGATACATAAGCAAGGTAAAGGCATGATAAAGGATATCAAAAGAAGTAACACATGCCAAAAAGTTACAAGTGAGCACAAAGATAAGCATAACATGCCAAGATTGAATAATCATGAAGATAAAGGCATGAAGGTATATGATTGCTCACAAAACAGGTGTAGATGCCGATCATTAAAGCACATGCCTCTTGGAGGCCATCATGAGGGTGGAGAACCAACAAGTGTTCTGATCACGTGATGAAGCAAAAGATCAGAATCTTTAAGTCCATATTCTCCAACCCGCGTTCTTGGTACCTACACATGAGAAAGGCAAGGTGTCCGAGTTTTGGGTCCCGAAGGGTTAGAGAGCGAATGCTTGGGAACCCAAACCTTGGACACACCACCACAAGAAGCAGTCGAAACATTATGTGAGTTAGCATGATGCAAATGATGGTCCATGCAAGAAGATCCAATCTCATCCTTGGAGGCACGCCGCGAGTGGACAGCTCGATGAGGAAAACGAGGTCCATCTCTAGAAAAGCGGTGATGGCCTTGCTTGAAAGCACCATGATGAGAACCAACAGAAGCATCAAAGAAACTCACACAACCTCGCCGTGGGTGTGTACCTCAATGAACAAAACGAGGTCCACCACTTGAAAAACGGCGAAAATCCTGCCTCGGGGCAGCTCGTGGACCAAAACCGAAACGATGCAAACCATGTCCACGGTGCTGTCCGACATCACTAGAAAAGGTGTCAAAAAAGCCATCAACAAATCGAGTCTTCGTGCTTGGCTCTTTAGTGTACATGTCATGAGAAAGACTATGCCCACTAGGAGACTTAGAAGCATGAGCTCGACGCAAATGTTTTGCACGCCGGAAACAAAAATCCACATGATGTCTATTCTTCCCACAAAATGAGCAATGGTGTAAAGGTCTACTAGTAGACACGGTCCGAGAGGACGAAGCACCATTATGGCTCAAAGAAGAAATCCTGGAAGAACTAGCATCATGACTCGCCCTCAGATCGACACTAGACCCACACATGCCATGAGAAAGGCTATGTGTGTTCCTCGAGGTACGACGACGACTCGACGCCATGTTTCAAACGGTAAAAGCAAAACCCAAGAGTGTGTCCATTCTTCTTACAAAATATGCAATGGTACTTCTCTTTTGAAGATTTAGTACCATTTGAGAAAGAAGCACATTTGTCTTTTGAAATCCGTTGGACAACACAAGAAGAGTCTGAAAGAGTCGAACTCACCAAAGAAGAGCTATCCAAAGCGATGCCACAAAAACCAACATCAAGTGACTCACGTTTAACACAAAAAGACTCCAACTCCGAATGCAAAGATGTAAGAGAAATCTTAAAAACATCAATCTCGGAGTGAAGGCAAATACAAGAGTCACATGACTTGGCGCTCATATCATCACGCAAAGACTCAACCTCGCTCTTCAATGAAATGCAAGATGTGCAAGAAATTAATGATGCTTTCGAATTAAACTTGTAGTTCAAAGCATCAATTTCAGTTTCTAGACAAGCACAATTCTTGCAAGAGACTAAACCATCCTTAAGCAATTTTTCATATTCAAAGCACATGCTACAAGGCCTAGCTTCAATTTCAATAATCTCAGCCTTAGCATTTTCTAATTGCTCAAGATGCATGGAATTAGTCAATTTAAGCTTCTCAATTTCAACAAACATGCCTACACAAGAATCACAATCATTTCTAGCCATAGATCTAAGATTGCCTATTTTTAACTTAGCATTGTCAAGCTCATGATGTAAGGCAATACAAGAATCACATGGCATAGAAGCATTTGATTTCAATAATTCATTTTCAGATTTTAGGCATGCAAAAGAATTGTTCAAGTTCTCCATGTCTACAAGCAATGAATCATAAGCATTCATGGAGGTTTTCAATTCGGAGAGCTCATGAGACAAATCACCCTTCTCTTTTTCTAACAATTTTACTTTCTTCCTAAGAGCAAGCAGTTTAAGATCATATGAATATAAGACTTTTACAAGTTTTTCTTTGCTCACCTTGCTTAGCTCAAGTAGGGGATCGTCCTCATAAGAGTCATCACTATCATCAAAAGGCTCATCATCAAAATCTTCTCCATCATGTTCATCCTCAAAATCTGCTGTGCATACGCCACTGGGCTTCTTCTCCTCAGGCTCTAAAAGTGACTTATCCCTGAAACTAGAACAATCAAAACAAAAGGATTTGCCACAGATATCACAGGAAACTTCCTCCTCCATCGCCATTAGACTTATCATGCATTCAAATATTTTGTTACGGCCAACACCATTGGTAAAAGAACCACAAAAAGATGCAAGGAAACGCTCACAAGTCCTCACACTAGTCGCCATGCTCAAAGATCAATAAAGATCACAAAAGAGCAAACTTGGCTCTGATACCAATTGTAGGACCGGAAAGGCGACTAGAGGGGGGGGGGGTGAATAGACGCTTTCTCTATTTTTCACCTCGATCGAACTCAACACTACTTTCACTCCAATAGGTATAAAAGCTATGAAGATATGTATACAGGCACAGCGGATGACCTGTGATGAATTCGATCAAAACCCCGAAGCAAAAGCCTAATCAACTCAAGGCTACATCAAGCACAAAGAAAAACAGCAGGCCGAAGCCAATTAAAACCAACAACTTCAATCGCATTAAGAGGCAGCCAAAGGTGATTAAGAGAACTAAACTAAAAGCAAAAACTTGGAGAAACCACAACCCAATGGGACAAGCAAAAGGTGCTGCCAAACAATAAAAAAATTTAACTCAGTGCTAGCACAGACACCACCGCTTTTAGGATTATCGATGAAGTCTGCAGTCGCCGCCCAAGGATTCATGATTTCGCAAGAAAAGGGCACCGCTTTATGGTGCTCAAGCCGCCGCCAGTGGATGTTGAATTTATGGGACTCTACCGGCTCAACAGGGCGCCACCACGACTTAGCTTTTCTAAGGATGCTTCGCGATTTTTGCGTGAGCAAGGGTCGCCGCCATGGGCCTCGATTTCTACAGTACAATGACGCATCTAAAGCAGTCGAATCAATAAACCTAACAAATACGAGCAAAGAAGAAACAAACCAATAGCACTAGCAAGCTAACAAAGAAAACTAAACCAAACTCAAGAAATAGAAATCGGCTTCACATTGATGGGACAGCAAAAGGGGAAAAGTCAGCCGCCACTCATTCTTCCCAGAGCATTACAGCGCATGAGGGGCTTCGATTTTTTTTTCGATCGAAAAGATAATAGCAATGAAAATGTGGCTACAGAGCAATCAAAAACAAAGATTAACTCACTGCATCATCAATACTCCAGATTAACAAAAGAAGGAGGCTGCAAACCGGCGATCACTACTGGAGATCAACTAGAGCCGACTGAACAAGCCGCTGCTCAGAGGTTCCTATGCTCTGCTATTTCTCCAGCGCCAGTGCTCCCACAGCGCCCGCTTGGGAGAGCAGTAGCCGCCAGATCTAGCTATCTCCAGGGGAAATAGGCAGGCAATCAAACCAAAGATGGCAGCCAAGCAAACACGGAAACCACACAGCGCGCTGTAGCCACAAGCCGACCGCCCAGCTTCAGATGCAATATCACATCAAACATAGCAGACAAGCATTTTACAGGCACAGCCAGGAGCTCCAAGTTCTACGGGCTCTACCAGCGCCGCATCAATGAAGCCAAGCAAAAAACTCATCCGGTTTTAAGGTCACATAAAGAAGCAATAAGCCAAGGCAAATAAAAGAACTAAACAAAGACACCGCCACCCGATGGAAGTCAAATCCAAAGCCTCACTCACAACAGCATGTACCAAATAAAAAAGAACTAAATCAGGAAGGAATCGAGTGCAAGGAACGGATCGATGGCGAGCATAGCAATAGATAAATCTAAACTTCCGACACAAAGATGCAAGAGGCAAAACACTACGATTTCTACTCCATACACACCGCTAAAAGAGATCGGTTTTGTGGACACATCCAGTATGCCGCCAGGGACTACCAACAAGACCAAGATCTCTCGTTTCAACCGAGGAACCGGCAACCCCTATTCTCCAAAGAACTAATCTTTGGGGCGCCACGCCACACATTTCTCTACTTTTTCACTGTGGAACCTCCGGTGGCCGCACTACTGCACGCCAATCCACAATGCAAAACCTAAACACCCATCAAGCTGTTCCTTTTATAGGGCGCCATAACCCTAAAACCAAATGGGCTTCCGTTAAGGCCCAACAACAACGGAACACACACGACGCATCTCAAAGCGCCGTCTTCATCGCCGATTGATCTAAACCGCTTCACCATGCGCGACCAAGGCCATGCTTAGTCAAAGGTCACCAAGGCGATTTGGTGAAATTACCAAATACCCTTCTCGATCTTTTCCAAGACCGAGTCCATTCCAATTGAAGCAATCGCCTGCTTCGCCACGTGTAGGTTGATCAACGGCTCCATGTCGTCAAGTCTCTCCCGTCCGGATCCCACCGGCACCACTGAGCACTTGCAACGACTCCCACGCCGCTTGATCCAACCAGTCGCACCGAACCGCCCGTTCGGTCATCCTTGTCCATTCTGCGCCATGCTTGAGTCACTTGACCTCACCCGGCATCCATGATCGTTCTGGACCTCAGCTCTCCAAGCTTAGTCCTGATCCTCCTCGCCACGACCATCATTGACACGCAAGCCACCAGACAAAGAATGGACAAGCAAACACGAATCCGGGAACAAGTTCTTCACAATTTGACCCACATTAGTGAAAACATGCAATATGCAACACATATGCATTAACAAATATGGATATGACCTATCCCAAAATTAATTCACCACTTAAATCAACATTGAGCACAAAAGCTGGTCAGACCACCGCTGACCTGACAGATCTGAAACTTTGTCGAAAACACTTGAAACTTCAAACCAAAAGCACCATTGCCAATTGTTTCATCATCCTAAGATCATGGGCATATCCCCATGATATCCACAACTGGCGTGGTGTACGTACTGCCGTAAGATATGTATTGTATGTTACACGTAATGTTTATGTAAGTGTTGTACTACTATCCCTTTTTCATTACTTTTGAAAGTATTTTCCTGGTGGCCTAGTACTTTTTGGTTTGTTTGTTTACAAGTTAAATTTACTCCTGCTTTACATTCAATGTTATATTTCCACGTATTTGCTAACTTCAAGTTGTTTTGCAGGTATGGCTCGTGACCGTCACGGATCTGACTGGAGTTTTGGCCTCCTGGAGGAGCGCATCGACCGGCTACATCACGTGTCGCGTCATGTCCCTCATCCTGCGGGTGTGACCGATGCAACTGTGTTGGGGGTGATCCGCACACCGACACCTCGGGTGGCCTAGAGGCTAGACCCACGCTGGACAGCCAGGTTAGCATACGTCGACACTATCTTCTCACCATATGTACCTTTCGTACTGACCTTTTCTTGCTTCGCAGGCTCAACACCGCCGGTCTACTACCTCTCACCCGGATGGTGCAAGCCACGGACGAGGATGAGCCAGCAGCACCCGTGGTCGGTGACGACGGAGACGTCCATACCAGGCCGGAGCGGTCACGACACTTCCCGTTCGACCGCTCCCTGCTGACAGCTCTTGTAGACCGGTGGCGGTCGGAGACTCACACTTTCCATCTCCCATTCGGGGATATGGCCCCTACTCAGAGGACGCTCTCCTCGCTTGGCCTCCCTATCACGGAGGTGCCGCCTTCCGAGAGCCTCCCACGATCGGGCGCGAGGACCTTCTGGCCAGGTTTCAGGGAGTCCTTCCATCTGCGGTCGCGGCCGGGTACTACGTCTTCCCGGAGGCACAGAGGCACGGCCTGCCCTTGCGGTGGCTGTCGCAGTTCCGGGTACGTGTTCGACGTCGTTCCCGTTGGAAGCGCTGTGCTCTCCTTTCCGTACTACGGTCTTACTATCTTTTTCCTTGTGCACAGGTCGAGTGGATGGACCCTGCCGCGGACAACCAACAGGTGTCACGCCACCTCGAGGCCTACTTGTTGTGGCTGTTCGGTTGGGTACTGTTCACCAACAGCCACGGCGACACCGTCGATGCGCGGCTCATCGCATACGACAGGGCCATCGCCAACGGGGAGGCCCCCTAGATCAGCTGGGGTTCGGCCGTACTTGCCGCCACCTATCGCGGCTTGTGCGATGCTTGCTTCAGGTTGAGGCCGAACTCCATCCTCACGGGGTGTCTTCTCCGACTACAGCTGTGGTCGTTCGAGTGCTTTAGCCTTGGACGGCCCTTGTTGGACGACAACGCTCCGTACGGGTAGGAGATGTACAACGCAGACGAGGTGGACCGGCCGATAATGGGCTCTCTTTGGTTCCGGCGACGGGTACGTACTCTTTCATGTGACTAATTTCTTCAGATAACTGATCGTCCTATCTAATATCTTGTGTTCCTTGTAGGTACGGGGCCACAAGACGGCAGTGACATCGGCGATGAGCCGCTCAGGAGCGCTTTGACCGCTCACGGCGGACGACGTTCGGTGGGAGCCATACTCCCCTCAGGAGTTAGATGCCCATGCTCCTCACGGCTTGTCCTCGCTGTGCTGCGCGCGACGACCATCGGGCCGACCAGAGGGCGCTTGTCTTCGACGCCTTCGCCGAGGATCACGGGCACATCGTGATGTGCGGCCGCCTACTGGCAGAGGTTCCATAGATCAGCTAGGTGGCGGTTTCACAAAGATGCACGATGAGTAATCGGCATACATGCCCTGTTTTTGCTATCGTCTCGTACGCACGACTTCTAACTACATGTTATGTCTTGCAGATTCAGTAGGAAGGGAGTCCACCGCGGCACGAACTAGGGGAGTAGGATGGACACGTGGGTAGGGTAGTGGGAGGGCACGCTATAGGACCGTGTGCAGGAGGACACCCCTTACGACCTCAAAGACTCACGGCGAGTACCTTATTTGGTACGCCTCAAACACATACCAAAGCTCAGATTATCAGACGAGCTCGCACCACGTGTCCCGGCACCGACCGACACATACCCTGTGCATTTTGTGCAGGATGTGCACCGCGCGGTACGTTAAATCCTACTTCGAAAACTTCGCTTGTGGCATCCGCCATTACAGTTTTCACCCTGTCTTGTTTTCGATGTAGGCAAGCATCACTGCTGAGATTTCGACGGACTGCCACTCCTTGCTTCAGAGGTTCACGGACGGTGTGGAGGGCACACGCGAGGAGACGACCCAGGCTATCTGTCGTGTGGCTGTTGAAGCCACATGTATTTTTGGCCTGTTGTCGTGCACCAAACTCCCGGAGGTTGACACGCTCGGGCCTGGTCGACACCAGACGTCTGACGACGCTGGCCCTCCCCAAGAAGAAGACAACAAAGTGGGAGGGTCAGCAAGACCATGTCCGACACCAACGCGTCCTAACGAGGCCGGAGGCTCAACCAGACCACGTCCGCCAAGGCTTGAGGAGGCACTACGTCGGTCCTCCACTGTAACAGCCCAAAATTTCAATTTCTGAGATAATTTAAAAATTATTTATTTTGGTGGATTTTCTGAAATTTTCTAAAGCTCTTATTACTAACCTTAAAGCTAAAACAAATTTAATTGCAAAAACTATTACAAAGTTTAAGTTGAAATTATTTTACTTAAGTCCAAAATCATTCTAGGAATTTCTGTGAATTTTTCTAGAATTTTTGGAATTTATTTGCTATTTTCTAAAGCCTCTTTGAATTATCTGAATTAAAACAATTAGGAAAATCAAAGAAAACCCTAACAAGAATCGGGCCGAATTTGGCCGCCCAAAACCAGCACAAGACGACACGGCCCACTTCGCCCAAGACGTTACCCCCTCATTGGATCGTTGATCAAGATTTGACGGCCGACGCCGCTCTCTTTTCTTCTCTTTCTTTTCACGACAGTGGGACCATCCGACATCAGGCTTCTTCCTCTTTCCTTTCTTCCCGCGCGCCCTTTCCTTTCTTAGCCGCCGTCCGCCATGGATGAGCTTCAGAAGCTTCCACGCCAAAGAAAACCTTCACAAATCGCTGATTTCGTGACGCGCTCAAATCGCTTCGCAATCCCGCTACCGACCGCATTCTCTCACTTTCCTTTCTCTCCCCGATTTCACGATCTTCACGGAGACGCCGCGGCCTTCTTGGATGATACGTTGAACCGCCACGCCCGCGCCTCTATAAAGGAGCCGGGTGCGCTTTCGCCCCACACCACGCCACCATCCATTGCCCTCCTCCTCACTCCTAGCGCCGAATTTTGGAGTTTCACCCCATGCCACGTTTCAAATCTTCTCGATTCCGTGCCACCGCCGACTCTCCGACCTCGTCTCCACCGCCACGGATCGCCGAAGACCGCCATGGCTTCGGCGCCATTCACTTGTCCCGAGGACCCGGAGCTTCTTCCTCGCCGACAACCCCGCAACACCGCCACTCAACCTCGCCGCCGACAACCTTCCGCCACGTTTTCGCAGCCCCGGTGAGCATCACGCTCGCTTAGTCCCTCTTTCTTTTGCGCGACATTCACCTCGCCGTGGCGCAGAAGCGCCGGTGAGCTCTGCCACGAGTTCGCCTCGTCCGGACCAAGGTGGCATAACCCGCGTCGGTGCCCACATCATCGCCACCTCGGCCTCTGTGCCGATGTGGAATCCCACGTGGCCGCCTACATGGCGCCACATCACCCCGCACCGCCACCTCTGCTCAAATTTATAAACCATGTGGTCCGTGGACTCGGCCACGTGATCCGTGTCTATGACACGTGGGGTCCACATGTCGAGGAATTATTTTAATTCCTTAAGTCTGAAATTCTCGGTTGACGCCAACTTATGCAATAAATGGATTTTCCTTTAGAAAATTAAATCGAAATTCATTTAAATTTCAGATTTAGGTTTAAACTTCTAAAATTCATAACTTTTGCATCCAATCTCCAAATTGGGTGTTTCAAATTTCTAAATTCATGTAAAATCATTATCTAGCTAACTAAACCAAAATTATTTAATTTGAAGCTATTTTGAATCTGTATTTAATTTTAGAAATTCTTTAAAATATCAAATTTAGGTTAAAACTTGTAAAATTCATATCTTTTGAACCACAACTTCAAATTGAGTGATTCAAATTGCTAAAATCTTAGAAAATTATTATCTAGCTAAATAAAATAAAATTATTTCATTTGGAGTTAATTTGATCTGTCTTGATTGGATTTATTTGAATTTTATTTGAATTTGTCGTACATTTGCGTATAGACTTTGACGATTCCGGAGAGGTAGATCTTTCAGAGGGTTTAGAATCTCAAGACTTCAACGAAGGCAAGTTACATTCTTGACCATTTTGATCCTAGTATTTCAAAGTTAATTAATTCTGTTTTTAAAGTTATTATTGCATGCATATTTTTATCCAAGTTATTTTAAATTCCTGTTTTAATGCTTAGTTATACCAACTCCTTCGTATAGCCAATATTGATGCTTGGAATGCCATGCCCTTGTCACCTTAGTAAAATAATTAAGATATTTTTGCTTAGTCATTGCTTAGACCAAAAGATGATTTGGGGAATTTTGCCAAAATACAAAGTTGTTTTGAAAATGAATCTATGGTATTGCTTTTACCATAGATGTTTGGAAAATGTTTACCAAAGAAAAATAAATGAAATTGGTTTAGACTTGGGTGAATTGATTGTTGGTGGGTGCAAGTTCATGCACGGGCTCAATGCAATAATGGTTGGGACCTGTGGTTTGTTTTGGAAGTCGCCTACCATGTAAGGACCGGTCTGCGGGTCATGGATGTTAAGCCAAACTCGTACCACCACAAGTCCGAATGGGACAGACTTGGCCAAATAAGCTATATCCTTTCACCATGTTTATGTCTTGGAAAGATGTGGGAGTCGTGAAGACTTATTGATGATACCCACATGGCGCAAGAGGGGTAGTCGTTTGGTGCGAAGCCTTCGATTCTGAAACCTTAGCGGGCATAATTATGTTGAAATAATGTAGGGTAAAGGCCTCGTGATAGTCGCTTAGTCGCACGCCTACTAAGCGTGTATTGGCCGACATAATAAGCAAACTATCTCTTGTGGGTAAAGCTGCACCAACTCGCAGAGTATTAATCTATTCAATAGCCGTGTCCACGGTCATAGACATGCTTAATGAAGCCACCGAAGTTAGTCTCTGGTTTTGTTTGAAAAGACTTGTCACCGGTTTATGAAAATGGGATTGGGCGAAGTTCGGTGTAAGGGGTAGTCCTTCACCATTTGTGTATGGAGGTTCATCCTACACTTGACATTGAGAAATCGAAATATGATTTTGATCTTATTAAATTCTAAAATGGCCTTGGAAATTACTAAGAGTATTTAAACTGAAAAATGTTGTCTTATGCAAATAAACCCCGCCATTACCCTTTGCTCACTTTATGCATGCATTCAATCACATTTTTTGGTGTAACTTGCAAGCACAAAGTGGTAGTGCTTACTCTTGTTGAATAATCTTTATTCAGAGAAGACTTCTATCAAGACGGTGAGGACATCGATGCTTAGGCCACGCTCCCCTGCATTTATTGCTCGTGGCGAATCGTTGGGTCTACTACTACTATTTTATTTCATTGTTTTACTTTATTTGGCCTCGGCCCAATTGTAATAAACTCAATAATTATTAATAAAATGCGTGATATGTTTTGATTATCACTTTTGTTTAACTGTGTACACTAGAAATCTCGGACTAGTGTATGAACACAGAGAATTCGGGATCCTTCGCTCCGGGTTCGACAAAAGTGGTATCGAGCCATATCGATCGAGGTCGTGGCCTTAGAAAAAGTCTTAAGGACTTATTTTCAAAAACTAAAACTATTTTGGGTCTATCCAAGAGTCTCTCAACCTTTATCTTTAAAACAATTACTAACTCATCTCCTTCTCTAAAATTGTAGATGGTCAAAAACCAACCCAGATCTCCCACGGAATTTTCGCAGACATTGGGTGCACTTCTTTGGAAGATGATGCAACACGGACTACAACGAAAGACCAACCTATCAAGGGTACCAGATAAAGTGGGAAGCCAATATCATTTGGAGAGTTGAAGTGATCCTCACGCCAACCATAACCCAAACACGGATTTCCACATCATCGACGCCCAATAAGACGTGGCACCTTCGCCAAGGCATTCAAGACGCAGCCAGAGAAGCCACAAGACGCCTTTGCTACACTTACAACAATCGATTCCATGGCTCCGAAGTTTCACTACCATCCAATGCACGTCCGACCAGCCGATAAAGACCTTTTGCCCGGTAGAGATCTAAGACTCTCCGAGCTTACGATCGTGAACTTGTGCAAGGCGATGGACTATGCCTATGGAAACGCTCTAGACGACTGCGACCGCCAAGACAAATTTACAAGAGGTGGAAGAAAGGTCAAGGCCGTGGAAGAAGAGCTAGCTTGCTACAAGGTCGGCGAGGGTAGCTCTAGTGAGCGTGATTATACCCCAATCACCCCTTAGTTGTTTCCCATATTGTAAATCAAGTAGATGCGAATTATGAGCTATCGTTACCATTGTGATAGCCATAACTAAAGAATAAAATAAAATAATAAAAGAATTATTTTAGAAAATTTTGGCTCTTTGTCTTGTGATTGTTCTTGGGCTAATTAGATTTACCCCTTTAGAGCTTTCGCTCTATCCTCTCTTCTAAAATCCTTAGAAACATCTAGCAGATGGTGACCATTGCATGCAAGAAGGCGGTGTTTCAAGGCAGGAAACGAGAACGCGGATTATCAGAAAATCCCGCCCAGCAGCCCACCACCTCCACCAACTCAAGAGCCTAGTCAAGGCCAATTAATGGCTCACCAGACGATATGATGAGTTTGTGGCTCAATCACTCGGCCAGGCGCTCGTAACGCAAGCCGCAACCCACGCTCCACCTCCACCTCCACCCCCACCTCCGCAAAGTTGTCAATGTCGGAGTTCATGAGGATGCGTCCTCCGACGTTCTCCAGCAGTACTGAACCTATGGACGCTGACGATTGGCTTCGTGCCATAGGGAAGAAGTTGGATATTACTCAGTGCTCGGATCGCGAGAGGGTACTTTTCGCCGCCACCAACTCGGTGGTCCCGCCGAGTGGTGGGACAACCTCTGCATCACCCATGCCAATGCTCAAGCTATCACTTGGGAAGAGTTTGTGCGAGCCTTCCGTCATGCTCACATTCCCACAGGGCTGATGGCATTGAAAAAGAAGGAATTCGGCGCACTTCGCCAAGGCAACCGCTCGGTGAGTGAGTACCTACATAAGTTCAACCAGCTTGCTCGCTATGCCTCGCATGACGTAGCCAGAGATGAAGACAGGCAGGAAAAGTTTATGGAAGGACTGAATGATGAGATATCTGTCCAACTGATTTCTCAGGACTTCACTGACTTCCAACAGTTGGTGGACAAGGCAATTCGCCAGGAAGGCAAACATATAGAGATGGAGAACTGCAGCGAGGATGGCCGCCAGAGGTTCAACTCGAGGGCAACCCAAACTCTCGCCAACCTCAACCTCAGCAGCTTGGCGTGGAAGATTTCACTCTACCACACCCAGAGCTTCAAAGACCAAAGACAACGCGCCAACACTTCCTAATCCACAACTCGTCTCATAGGAGGCCCAAATCAAGAACTCTTCGAGATTACTTGCTATCATTGTCGGGAGAAGGGACACTTCGCCAATAGGTGTCCTAAGAAGTCATTTCCAACCGCCCTAAACTCGAGTCCAAGCTCATGGCAAAACCTCCGCCGCCACAAAGACAAATCAGTTTGCAAAGGGCGAGTTAACCACATCACCGCCGAGGAAGCTCAAGCAAAGACGGATGTCGTTTTGGTACGTTTTTGTTAATTCAAGACAAAGATCGGTCCTATTTGATTCCGAGCATCGCATTCCTTTGTTTCCGATAAATTTGTGGGAAAATATGGGTTACCTATCTTCTTTAGTTAACCCTATGATAGTCTACTCCCTGGCTCAAATGAGAACCGTTCTCTATGCCCAAACCTTACCCTTGAAATATCCGGAGTATCTTTTCTAGGTGACTTGATAGTCCTACAATCCCAAGGTCTCGATGTGATTCTTGGAATGGATCGCTAGCCAAGAATCGTGATGATAGATCTGTGCTAATAGATCTATCACCCTCACCAATGCACAAGGAGAATCAAGAGAATTGCACCCAAGTCTTTGACCGAGGAAGTTCCATCCCGACCGACCTTGAAGGAAATAAAACTTGAAGACATACCGGTTGTGCAAGAATACCCAGATGTTTTTCCTCGATGAGTTACGGCAAGATGCCACCGGATAGGACGTAATGTTCTTAATTGACTTAGTCCTGTGGACCGCCCTAATCTCGGCGACCCTATAGAATGCCGGCCAATGAACTAGCAGAGTCAAGAAACAAATTGAAGAACTAAGGAGCAAGGGTTATATCCCACCAAGTTCATCACCTTGGGGAGCACCGTATTATTTGTTAAGAAGAAGGACAATAGTATGCGAATGTGTGTGGATTATAGATCGCTTCAATGAGGTGACGATCAAGAACAAGTATCCGCTACTCAGATTGATGATCCGCTCGATCAATTGAAGGAGCAAGCATCTTCTCAAGATCGATCTACGATCCGCTATCATCAACTAAAGATCCGCCGAAGATATCCCAAAGACCGCCTTCACGACCAGATATGGGTTGTATGAATTTACAAATATGTCTTTCGGTTTGACGAACGCCTCGCCATTTATGAATATGATGAACAAAGTGTTCATGGAATTCTTGGATAAGTTTGTGGTTGTTTTCATCGATGACATTCTCATTTATTCAAAGGATGAAGAAGAACACGAGAAGCACCTAAGGATGATTTTGGAGAAACTCAGAGAACACCGATTTTACGCCAAGTTCAAAGAAGAGCGAACTCGCTAAAGCAAGTGGCCTTCCTTGGTCATATCGTGTCACCGGAGGAGTTGTCAGAGACCCACCAAGGTTGAAGCCGTTATGGATTGGAAGCAACCAAAGTCATCACGTAGTAAGGAGTTTCCTTGGACTAGCCGGTTATTACCGCAGGTTCATTGAAGGATTCTCCAAGACAGCAAGGCCTATGACACAACTTCTGAAGAAGGAAAAGAAGTTTGAATGGACAGATGCCTGCGAGAAGAGCTTCCAGGAGTTGAAGAAGAGTTTAGTTTCTGCACTTGTGCTAGTATTACCCGACATTCATAAGGACTTTGAAATCTTCTGCGACGATCTCGACAAGGCCTTGGATGTGTCCCGATGCAGAAGGCAAAGTCGGGCTTATGCATCCCGCCGCTTGAGGCCACACGAGGAAATTATCCAACTCATGATCTCGAAGTTAGCAAAGAATTGTGCATGCTTTGAAGATCCAAGCAGATTACCTCATTGGTAACTGTTGTAGAGATTTTCACGATCATAAGAGTCCAAATACATCTTTACCCGCCTCAACTCAACCTCCGACAGAGAAGATGGTTAGAGTTGATAAAAGATTACGACCTTGGAATTCATTATCATCCGCAAAGCAAATGTTGTTGCATATGCTCGAAAGTAAAGGCGATTGCAACACCATTTTGGTTCGTAATAATCACCCGAATTATATAAAGAATCAAGCACTGAACTTGGAGATTGTCAAGCAAGGCCATGTGAATGCTTTTGAAGTTCAACCCACTCTTCGAGTCGATCAGGAAAAACAGGTTGGAAGACGCATTTACATCAAGGAAATCAAGAAGAATATGAGAAAAGGCAAAGCCCTGTGATTTTTCGAGGATGAACAAGGAACAAGGTGGTTTGGAGATCGATATGTGTGCCCAACCATCAGAGACAAAACAATGATTCTAAAGGAAGCTCACGATCGCCATACTCCATCCATCCGGAAGCACGAAGATGTACCAGATCTGAAGGAGAAATATTGGTGGGTCAAGATGAAGCGAGAAATCGCCGAGTTTGTCGCCGTTATGATGTTTGTCACGAAGTCAAGGCAGAACACCAAAGACCCATTTGGGTCTGTTATAACCATTAACAATTCTGAATGGAAGTGGAAGGAAGTTGGTATGGATTTCATCACCGACTCCTAGGACCCAAACAGATGTGATTCCATCTGGGTGATAATTGTGGGTTAACTAAAGTAGCTCACTTTATTCCGATCAAGACCACTTACGTAGCGACCGATTAGCGGAATTGTATATGGCCAAGATTGTCTGCTCACACGGAGTACCCAAGAAGATCGTGGTCCGATAGAGGCTCTCGATTCACATCAAGATTCCGCGAGTTTGCACGAAGCTTTGGAAACAAGACTCAACTTCAAGATCGCTTATCACCCACAGCAGATGACGGCCGACCTAACGTGTCAACCAAGTTCTTGAAGACATGCTTCGAGCTCAGTGCCTTAGATTATGGGAAAGTTGGGACAAGAATCGCCCTATGCGAATTCTCTCGACAACAATAGTTACCAAGCCACCACAGATGTCTCCATTTGAAGCTTTGTATGGTAGAAAATGCGTAACCCCGCTTCTTTGGGATGAAGTAGGGAGCATCAATTCTTTGGACCGAATTGATAAAAGAAGTCAAAGCAAGGTAAAGGCGATAAGGAACGCTTGAAGGTGGCTCAATCTCGATGTAAGAGTTCTACCGATAACCGCCAAGAGAATTAACCTTTGAAATAGGAGACTTTGTTTATCTCAGGGTTACTCCACTTCGAGGGGTAAAAAGGTTCCGGACCAAGGGGAAACTTGCACCTAGATTTGTGGGACCTTACAAGATTTTGGCCAAGAGAGGTGAAGTTGCATATAAGCTTGAACTTCCAACCTCCTTGTCGTGATCCACGACGCCTTCCACGTCTCTCAACTCAAGAAGTGTCTCCGAGTACCCACAGAAGAAACACCCCTTGAGAACGTCAACCTTCAGGAAGACCTCACGTATGTAGAGCAGCCAATCAAGATTCTCGATGTGGCAGAACGAGTCACCAGAAGCAAAGTCATCCGCTCATGCAAGGTTTAGTGGAGCAATCATTCAGAAGAAGAAGCCACTTGGGAGCGAGAAGAAGATTTGAAAGCCGAGTATCCCCACCTTTTTGCTAATTCAAGTCTCAATCTTGGTCGAGATTCCTTTAAGGGGGTAGGTTTGTAACAGCCCAAAATTTCAATTTCTGAGATAATTTAAAAATTATTTATTTTGGTGGATTTTCTGAAATTTTCTAAAGCTCTTATTACTAACCTTAAAGCTAAAACAAATTTAATTGCAAAAACTATTACAAAGTTTAAGTTGAAATTATTTTACTTAAGTCCAAAATCATTCTAGGAATTTCTGTGAATTTTTCTAGAATTTTTGGAATTTATTTGCTATTTTCTAAAGCCTCTTTGAATTATCTGAATTAAAACAATTAGGAAAATCAAAGAAAACCCTAAACAGTAACTGGGCCGAATTTGGCCGGCCCAAAACCCTCACAAGACGACACGCCCACTTCGCCAAGACATTACCCCTCATGACATCGTTGATCAAGATTCGGACTACCACGCGCTCTCTCTTTCCTTCTCTTTCTTTCGCTGACAGGTGGGACCATCCGATACTGTGCTTCTTCCTCTTTCCTTTCTTCCCCGCGTGTTCTTTCCTTTCTTAGCTGGCCGTCCGCCATGGATGTGCTTCAGAAGCTTCACGCCTGCAAAACCTTCACAAATCGCTGATTTCGCAGACGCTGCTCAAATCGCTCGCAATCCCGCCACCGACCGCACCTCTCACTTTCCTTTCTCTCCTCGATTTCACAATCGCCGGAGACGCGCCGCCTTCTTGGATGATACGTTGAACCGCCACGCCCGCGCCCTATATAAAGGGAGCCCTGTGCGCCTTTCTCCCACACCACAGCGCCACCATCCATTGCCCTCCTCCTCACCCTAGCGCCGAATTTTGAGTTTCACCGCGCCACGTTTCAATCTTCTCCGATTCCGTGCCACCGCCGACTCTCGACCTCGTCTCCACCGCCACGGATCGCGCAAGACCGCCATGGCTCGTGCGCCATTCACTTGTCCCGAGGACCCCCGGAGCTTCTTCCTCGTCGACAACCCCGCAACACCGCCGCTCAACCTCGTCGCCAACGACCTTTCCGCCACGTTTTCTCGCAGCCCCGGTGAGCATCATGTTCGGCTTAGTCCCTCTTTCTTTTGCGCACATTCACCTCGCCGTGGCGTGAAGCGCCGGCGAGCCCGTCACGAGCTCGCCTCCGTCGGACCCACGTGGCATAACCACGTCGGTGCCCACATCATCGCCACCTCAGCCTCGGCCGATGTGGAATCCCATGTGGCCGCCTACATGGCGCCACATCACCCCGCACCGCCACCTTGTTCGCCCCATAAACCACGTGTCCGTGGACTCGGTTCACGTGGATCGTGTCTATGACACGGGGTCCACATGTCGTGAATTATTTTAATTCCTTAAGTCTGAAATTTCGTGGTCGACGCCACTATGCAATAAATGGATTTTCCTTTAGAAAATTAAATCGGGAAATTCATTTAAATTTCAGATTTAGGTTTAAACTTCTAAAATTCATAACTTTTGCATCCAATCTCCAAATTGGGTGTTTCAAATTTCTAAATTCATGTAAAATCATTATCTAGCTAACTAAACCAAAATTATTTAATTTGAAGCTATTTTGAATCTGTATTTAATTTTAGAAATTCTTTTAAATATCAAATTTAGGTTAAAACTTGTAAAATTCATATCTTTTGAACCACAACTTCAAATTGAGTGATTCAAATTGCTAAAATCTTAGAAAATTATTATCTAGCTAAATAAAATAAAATTATTTCATTTGGAGTTAATTTGATCTGTCTTGATTGGATTTATTTGAATTTTATTTGAATTTGTCGTACATTTGCGTGATAGACTTTGACGATTTAGGAGAGGTAGATCTTTCAGAGGGTTTAGAATCTCAAGACTTCAACGAAGGCAAGTTACATTCTTGACCATTTTGATCCTAGTATTTCAAAGTTAATTAATTTGTTTTTAAAGTTATTATTGCATGCATATTTTTATCCAAGTTATTTTAAATTCTGTTTTAATGCTTAGTTATACCAACTCCTTCAGATAGCCAATATTGATGCTTGGAATGCCATGCCCTTGTCACCTTAGTAAAATAATTAAGATATTTTTGCTTAGTCATTGCTTAGACCAAAAGATGATTTGGGGAATTTTGCCAAAATACAAAGTTGTTTTGAAAATGAATCTATGGTATTGCTTTTACCATAGATGTTTGGAAAATGTTTACCAAAGAAAAATAAATGAAATTGGTTTAGACTTGGGTGAATTGATTGTTGGTGGGTGCAAGTTCATGCACGGCTCAATGCAAATAATGGTTGGGACCTGTGGTTTGTTTTGAAGTCGCCTACCATGTAAGGACCGGTCATGGGTCATGGATGTTAAGCCAAACTCGTACCACCACAAGTCCGAATGGGACAGACTTGGCCAAATAAGCTATATCATTTCACCATGTTTATGTCTTGGAAAGATGTGGGAGTCGTGAAGACTTATTGATGATACCCACATGGCGCAAGAGGGGTAGTCGTTTGGTGCGAAGCCTTCGACACTGTAAACCTTAGCGGGCATAATTATGTTGAAATAATGTAGGTAAAGGCCTCGTGATAGTCGCTAGTCGCACGCCTACTAAGCGTGTATTGGCCGACATAATAAGCAAACTATCTCTTGTGGGTAAAGCTGCACCAACTCGCAGAGTATTAATCTATTCAATAGTCGTGTCCACGGTCATGGACATGCTTAATGAAGCCACTCGGGTTAGTCTCGGTTTTGTTTGAAAAGACTTGTCACCGGTTTATGAAAATGGGATTGGGCGTAAGCTTTGGTGTAAGGGGGTAGTCCTTCACCATTTGTGTATGGAGGTTCATCCTACACTTGACATTGAGAAATCAAATATGATTTTGATCTTATTAAATTCTAAAATGGCCTTGGAAATTACTAAGAGTATTTAAACTGAAAAATGTTGTCTTATGCAAATAAACCCCGCCATTACCCTTTGCTCACTTTATGCATGCATTCAATCACATTTTACGGTGTAACTTGCAAGCACAGTGGTAGTGCTTACTCTTGTCAATAATCTTTATTCAGAGAAGACTTCTATCAAGACGGTGAGGACATCGATGCTTAGGTTACGCCCCCGCATTTATTGCTCGTGGCTAATCGCTGGGTCTACTACTACTATTTTATTTTCATTGTTTTACTTTATTTGGCCTCGTGCTCGATTGTAATAAACTCAATAATTATTAATAAAATGCGTGATATGTTTTGATTATCACTTTTGTTTAACTGTGTACACTAGAAATCCTGGACTAGTGTATGAACACAGAGAATTCGGGATCCTTCGCTCCCGGGTTCGACATCCACACCCCTTCGCTTTCCACACGCAGCACACGCAGGGCGCGTACGACGTGCCATACTTCCCACCGGACGCCTTCACGTGTGCCATGGCACTAGCCAAGGGTACGTCACGTCTCTGTTTGTTAGCACTCATCGTGTTTTTTTATTAACTAACAATATTTTGCTATGCAGGTCTATTTCCCTATGACGGAGGGGCCTCCCCAGGCTATGCGAAAGTGCACGACTTCTTGGTGGACGAGGACCCAACACCTCAGCCCACACCCGCTGAGGTTCTCTCCGGGTCACAGCTCGCCGGTGCACCAGTACCCACACAATAGCCAGTTCTGTCCACCCCTTTGCCTCTTGGTCCTCGTTAGACTAGGGCTCCAGACCGTCTTTCCCTCTCGGGGCCAAGGCCCTGACACCCAGCGCAGAGGAGGGGGCCCAAGCGAGCCCGTAGGGGAGGACACGGAGGTGGAGTGGGCGGTGGTGACATGGGAGGGGATGCTGGGGGTGCGGTTGAAGGGGGGCTAGTAGGGGGCGTCCGCCTACACTGGCTGTTCATTTGTTTGTTATGTTATACTTACATTTTGCACTTAATATGTGATGGCTGTAATAATTTTGCGTTCTTATGTGTACTCGTTCATACAAAGCGTGTTTGTTCAATGCATATCGATGCCTATAGCTTAATGCACGCGACACATCGGTGCAATAGTCAACTCGATAAAAGGCAACCGCAATGACACGTCCACCATTTAGTTGCATGTGTTATGAGACTGAACATAATTGCGTACAGAAGGTGCCTAATTGTAGAAGGTGTTGGAAATATGCCCTAGAGGCAATCATAGAGATGATTGTATTTCATTATGTTCATAATAATGGATAATATGTTATCCTGTTCCTTGAATGAATCATTGGTTATGAAGATTAACAAGCATGTGACTTGTTGGTGAAACTCTTAACTTATATGATGTCGTTCTAAATGAATCCCTGGTCGGATGTCAATGGTCGGAACACCAGTGACTCTATCGACCAGCACATGTATTGATTGATGACCATGTTTCACCGGTCATGTATATAGGGATATCAAATCAATAATGTGAACACATGTTAGAGAACATGGGGTTGGGTTGACCCACCTTGAGACACTATTGAGATTGTTATGATTTTATGTGTCATTAGTTGGTCTCAAGCAATGATGATGTATAATCCTTAGACCTGAGATTAGCATGGTTTTCTACATATGTAATAGCACTCTTAGGGGTTGCCAATCGCTACTCATAACTGGGTAGTTATAAAGGTAGCTTTCGGGTTTGCTATGAAACATGCGGAGGAATGTGACTGGTCGGATATGTGATTTGCCCCTCCTAACATAACAGGAGAGATGTCTCTGGGCCCCTCGAAGTGGTCGGATAAAGAAAGTGCATGGCCATGCCACTAGTGGTCGAAGTGTTCGACCACGTGAAGTTATCCGACACTCGATCGAGAAAGTATTGAACAGTCCATAGATGACACAACATCTCACCTGGAGTTCCACATCGTGAGGCAAAGGGAGAATACACAAGTAGGTCACTTAGTTCGATCAGTTACAGACTGGTCGTATGGAGATACGAGCTGGTCGTAGACTAGTCGAACGTAATCACAGAGTGGTCGAAACCTGGTCGTAAGGAGTTACAAACTGGTCGTGACCAAATACGAACTGGTCGTATAGAGATAGGACCTGGTCGTAAGTGATGGGGACCTGGTCGTAGATCATATTGCATTAAGGTTCGTCCGATATAATTTGTGTGTATTCGGGAATCGTTATGTCCTGCTAGGAACCGCTAACGACTCGTGATCGGAAAGGGTTTCCAAGTCACAACCGATTACGCATGAAACTAACGGGTCACACACTTAACGGGTTGGAACAAACTAGTACGGATACGATTCATCAAACGTGTTCAGATAGGATCCGTCACGAGTACTATATAAGGAGATGCATGAGGCTATTGGGTGTGCGTGGTGAACGTGATAGATGAGACACACGAAAGTCGTGAGTTGAGTTGTTCCACCGAAACCCTAGCCGCCATCTTCCTGAGAGCTCTACCATGCGACTTGGTGCTAGCATATCGGCGCATGGTTGTTCCTTCCCTAGACGTGTAGATACTGTAGAGGTGCTACTACGGTCGCTGTTGCGCTTGAGGACGATCCACGATCTTCATAAGGAACTGCAGAGGTTGCTGGAGGAGACGATCAACTCGCGAGGACGCTGGACGATCGACTACGATCACTACATCGACACGCTCTTTGTTGGACCAGGCTGCTCCAAGACTTCTTCCGCTGCTCTACGCATCTGGTGGTAATGAGTATGATCATCTACTTGCTTGGCTTCCTGGTTTGCGTGGTAGATTTTTTTGATTTGTAGCTATCGTAGCCTACCCGTAACCCAACAGTGGTATCAGAGCCATTCTGTGTAGTTTTTTATCTAGATCGGTCGCATATAGTTGATATGCGGTAGTAGTAGATTGGATCTATTACTGTTCGGGTTTGGTAACCTAGATCGGTTCATAGAGACGGAACGATCTAGGCCCTGATCGATAAGATCGATCGGTTTTTCGGTGGTAGTAGATGGGTCTACGAGGAGGTACGAGCTATAAGGACCATATGGTTTATTGTGCTTGTTCATGACCATACTGCATATCACTCCTACTGGTCGGAATTTCGCCATCGGAGTGTACCGCAGTATGTGGTCGTATCAAGGCATTGATCGGAATGGTTCGAAATAGGGTTAATATGATTAATCCGATGATTTCCAAGGCTCAGTTACGTGAATAAGATTCATGTCTCGAAAAAAGTTTTCGAGAGCGCTACCCTCGATCAGCGAGGGGCGCTGCCCCTTCGAACCCCGCCCACTAACCAGCTAGTGGGACTACCGTGTTGGGTATTCGTACTGTGCGCTATAGGTAGTGTGTGTTCATGTTGCCTGATAGAATTGGATTCTATGCATGACTTGATTTTGCAAGATTGATGTGAATAGTATGACTCATATTGTATCATGTATAAGATTGATTTTGCAAGAAAGTTTCAGATGAGATCCAAACTAATAAGCCTAAACCCAAGACCAAGTTTGGTCCGAGTCAAGAGAATGAATGCTTTTACTGCAAGGAACCAGGCCATTGGAAAAGGAACTGCAAGAAATACATAGCTGATCTGAAAAAGAATGGTGGAACTAAACCCTCCACTTCAGGTATTAATGTTATAGATGTTTTTCTTGCTGACTCTTTTTGGGGTTACGCTTTAGAAACTGCTGCTTTCACTTTAAATAGGGTACCATCTAAATCAGTAGATAAGACACCATATGAGATATGGACTGGGAAGAATCCTAGTTTGTCTTTTCTAAAGATTTGGGGATGTGATGTCTATGTTAAAAGTTTGACGTTTGACAAACTCACACCCAAATCCGATAAGTGCTTCTTTGTGGGGTATCATAAGGAAACTAAAGGATATTATTTTTATAATCGAGTTGATAACAAAGTGGTTGTTGCCCGTAATGGCGTCTTCTTGGAGAAAGAGTTTCTTTCCAAAGGAGTCAGTGGGAGCAAGGTGCAACTCGAAGAAATTCGGGAACCATCTAAAAATGTTTCAACTCCTACTGAACCTCTACAGGATGAACAAAGTGTTGTTGAACCTGTAGATAAAGCATTAGCCCCACGTAGATCAAAAAGGCCACATCTATTGCCTATAAGGTATGGGCATGACGTATTATTGGTGAATAATGATGAGCCTAAAACTTATGCAGAAGCGATGATGGACCTAGACTCTGAGTCATGGCATGAGGCTATGAGATCCGAAATAAAGTCCATGCATGATAATCAAGTTTGGAACTTGGTTGATGCACCTGATGGTATTAGGACCATTAAGTGCAAGTGGATCTTTAAGAAAAAGATAGATATGGATGGAAATGTTCACATTCATAAGGCACGACTGGTTGCGAAGGGTTTCAGACAAATTCAAGGGGTTGATTATGATGAAACCTTCTCTCCTATCGCGATGCTTAAAGCTATTCGGATCGTTCTAGCTATTACTGTATATTTCGACTATGAGATATGGCAAATGGATGTCAAAACGGCTTTCCTTAATGCAAACCTAAGTGAGGATGTGTACATGACACAACCTGAGGGTTTTGTCGATCCAAAGGAAGCTAGAAAGGTATGCAAGCTTAATAAGTCTATCTATGGATTGAAGCAAGCGTCTCGGAGTTGGAGCATTCGTTTTGATGAAGTGGTCAAAGGGTTTGACTTCATCAAGAATGAAGAAGAACCTTGTGTTTACAAAAGGGTTAGTAGGAGCAAGCTTGTATTTTTGATCTTGTATGTAGATGACATACTACTGGTCAGAAATGACATTCCAATGCTTGAATCTGTTAAAACTTCATTAAGAAATTGTTTCTGAATGAAAGATTTAGGAGATGCAGCATATATTCTTGGTATAAGAATCTATAGAGATAGATCTAAGAGGCTAATTGGATTAAGCCAGGATATATACATAGACAAAGTGTTGAAACGGTTCAACATGCAAGATTCCAAGAGAGGATTCTTGCCCATAGCACATGGCATTAATCTTAGCAAGAATCAGTGTCCTACGACCACTGATGAGCGAGACAAAATGAGTAGAATTCCATATGCTTCGGCTATTGGATCTATCATGTATGCCATGCTATGTACACGACTAGATGTATCATATGCTCTAAGTGTTACGAGCAGATACCAAGCTGATCCCGGTGAAGGTCACTAGACAGATGTGACAAATATCCTTAAGTACTTAAGAAGGACTAAGGATGCGTTCCTAGTTTATGGTAGTGATGAAGAGCTCGTTGTAAATGGTTACACCAATGCAAGATTTCAAACCAACAAAGATGATTATTGTTCGCAATCTGGTTTTGTATTCATTTTGAATGGAGGAGCAGTGAGCTGGAAAAGTTCCAAGCAAGAGACGGTTGCTGGTTCTACGACAGAGGTCGAGTACATTGCGGCTTCTAAAGCTGTGAAAGAAGGTGTTTGGATGAAGAAGTTTCTTGCTGAGTTGGGTGTGGTTCCGAGTGCCTTGAGCCCAATGGATCTCTATTGTGACAACAATGGAGCCATTGCTCAGGCTAAGGAGCCTAGATCCCATCAGAAGTCCAAACATATACTCAGGCGTTATCATCTTATTCGCGAGTTAGTGAATAGAGGAGATGTTAAGATATGCAAAGTATATATGGATTTAAATGATGCTGATCCGTTGACAAAGCCTCTCACACAGCCCAAGCATGAGGCACACACAAGAGCTATCGGTATTAGATACCTTAATGATTGACTCTAGTGCAAGTGGGAGATTGTTGGAAATATGCCCTAGAGGCAATCATAGAGATGATTGTATTTCATTATGTTCATAATAATGGATAATATGTTATCCTGTTCCTTGAATGAATCATTGGTTATGAAGATTAACAAGTATGTGACTTGTTGGTGAAACTCTTAACTTATATGATGTCGTTCTAAATGAATCCCTTGTCGGATGTTAATGGTCGGAACACCAGTGACTCTATCGACCAGCACATGTATTGATTGATGACCATGTTTCACCGGTCATGGATACAGGGATATCGAATCAATAATGTGAACACATGTTAGAGAACATGGGGTTGGATTGACCCACCTTGAGACACTATTGAGATTGGTATGATTCTATGTGTCATTAGTTGGTCTCAAGCAATGATGATGTATAATCCTTAGACCTGAGATCAGCATGGTTTCCTACATGTGTAATAGCACTCTTAAGGGTTGCCAATCGCTACTCGTAACTAGGTAGTTATAAAGGTAGCTTTTGGGTTTGCTATGAAACATGCAAAGTAATGTGATTGGTTGGATATGGTATTTGCCCCTCCTAACATAACAGGAGAGATGTCTTTGGGCCCCTCGAAGTGGTCAGATATAGAAAGTGCATGGCCATGCCACTAGTGGTCGAAGTGTTCGACCACGTGAAGTTATCTGACACTCGACCGAGAAAGTATTGAACAGTCCATAGATGACACAACATCTCACCCGAGTTCAACCGCACATCGTGAGGCAAAGGAGAATACACGAGTAGAAATGCTTAGTTCGATCGCCATGCATGGGGTCGTGCGTATGGAGATACGAGCTGGTCGAGATCGGTCGAACGTAATCACAGAGTGGTCGAAACCTAGTCGTAAGGAGTTACGAACTGGTCGTGACCAAATACGAACTAGTCGTATAGAGATAGGACCTGGTCGTAAGTGATGGCGACCTGGTCGTAGATCATATTGCAATAAGGTTCGTCCGATATAATTTGTGAGAACCCGGGGTATTAAACTTGTAATACTTAACCATCAAATTGGTCCTAGCATTACAAATAAAATATCCCGATTCTCGGCATATATGTACTTCCCAGAATTGCAGTACACATACCCCATACAAAAATTTAGCATCAATTGCATTCAACACATAGAACCAAAGTACAACTACGCAATTCAAAAGACATACAATATAGAGTTATTACAAAAGGGGCCGACCGGCCAAATAACAACTAAAGAGTTAGATAAACAGCGGAAGAAAACAGCCATAAGATGGCGATGAACAAGAGCCAATTAGTGTGCCTTTAACCCATAAGGCAACCAACCGGGCCACCAACCTAGTCGTCAAACCCGCCGCACATCTCACAAAAGTGGATCCCTTGGGGATCAGCTTCCTCCTCTACAACAATTAGTTAAGCAAAGCAAATGAGTACAAAAATGTACTCGCAAGACTTACGTGTAGGGTAACAGCCTATACATAGCTACATGCAAGCTTATTTAAGTGGAGGAGGCTCTAGACTCATTTTCAGCATAAAGCAAGTTTTCATTTGCAATAATGTAATAGATTTAAAGCAGTTTTACAATCTGTTTTTATTTGACAAAAACAGTGATATACAAGTAACAATAATAACAAGACATCCTGGAAGTGGCTAACCCACTAGCCACCACAACAATAGCATGAATTCCCCATTCATACCACCCACATCAAGTTTTAATTAAAATTCTAAAATGTTGAGTCTAACTCCTGCAAATCCAATCCCAAGCGTGTCCATAACCTAGGACGAGGCTATTCGAATAGTTTATACCCTGTAGGGGTGTACCAATGTACCCACATGCCAGACCGCCTTTTCGCTAAGCTATTTAGCACACTTCCTTTGGTATGCCGGCACGGCTAAGTCCTACGAGACATTTTCAATATTGTGTATTAACTACGAGTCGCCCATATGGAAGAAGCCCATATGTTGATACAGAGTCATCAAAGATGCTCACCGCCTTTAAAAAGGACGATGCTCCTTGCAGTGGATAACCTCCACCACTGCTCACCCAAACACACACAAGTTTCTTTTTCAACACAACACACACAACTACCATGCGACCCGGAGCTAACACACGCCAAAGTACTAAGTCAAGAGAGGTCACATATCCCTCTCATGCGGTTAGCACGCAATTATGCTTGGTTTTGGTGAAACAAGATGTTCGGTCCTTGTTGACCTAGACAAGACATCCACACACCTGATATCACACCATCCAACAACTTGCCCAAGTCTAAATCATTTCATTTACACTTTTAGTTTTCAAAGTAACATAGCACAAGGTGCTGGTCATAGTGTAATAAAATGATTTGTGTGATCAAAGTTATCGACTAAGTCGATAACCGCCCAATTCTACCGGTAGCTAAGCATTTCTAAGCATGACACCGCAAAGACAATAAAAGAGCATAGTTCAACCACCAGGCTCTAATTCACCGGTGAGATTAATACCTTATGTTTAGTGGCAGGGGATGGACAATTTAAGGGCAACCATGCAATAGGAATAACTACCTCTAATCGGGAAAATAAACTTTGACACAAGAGCATGCATACATACAATTTGTAAACAAAGTATTAGACTTTGAAAGTAATGGGATATTTATGATCAAACTGCTTGCCTTTACTTGCTGGTACTCTGGACATTCAAATTATCATCTCCGTTGCACTCCCGAATCATCGTCATCTAACGAAAAGAATCAACAAAGCAAAAGCATCGAATAAACTCCAGAATTCAAAAAGTCTCCAAAATTAAGAAGTTAAAACAGAAGGTAGATAATAATTTTTGATAAATTTAGGAACAGATATCATTGGATTTGGAGTTGATTTGTATTAGTTATAAGTTATTGAAATAGAAATGAAGGCATAAGTTCTACTATTGATTAGCTAACCAAATATTCAAATTTTGACTTATGATAACTTTTACTCCTTTAAACTAGATGTGAAAGGTTAGTATTTATATTTAAAAAACCATTTACTTTGGCATTCGAATTAGCTCTAACTCACTGTTATTTGATTTCGGCATTCCAATCTTGCCTCCCATAAAGTTCTTACTCTCTTTGATTAAATTGACAAAGGTCAATATGTTATCCTAAAGAAGTTGATAATTACTGCTTTTAAGTTCATTTGGTCGTTAAGAGCTACAAAGAATTGGCAACTATGAGTAAGTACTAGACTTCACTAACAACATGTGGTCTGAAATTTTAAACTCTCCACTAGTAAAAAAAAAACCTACTGCCATTAGTTCACTGTTACTGCAGTTTTTCATCTATTTATCTTTCTAACATTCATCCTATTAAAGAAAAATTGCTAAGAAAGAGAGTTTGATAACTAAATCTTCTTACCAACCTAAGATTTCTATTTGCTAGCAATAGTGCTCACTTGACTAGTTAGTTTAATAACTATTTTGTTAATTGTTCAGATGTAAGAAGGAGGTTCACTGCTTTATTTTGAAAAACCAAACTTAAATACTTGTTGCTGTTGTTAAATGATCGCTTAATGACTAAATGAATTGATACAATTTCTAACTACTTGTGTTAGAATTCCAACTGCCATCTTAGATCACCTTTCCTGTTCAAAATTTCTTCCTATGACTGTACTATTTGTGCTGCTAGTTAGATAATGTTCAATGGCTTAACGAGTCAAGGACATTTCTAACTACTAGGATTAGCAAGGTTATTAGTGCAATGACAAATCTTATCATTATCAGATTATTCTTACTGTTCACACATCCTACAACAAGAAGCTTTCTCTCTGGACAGAAAAGCTACAGCTAGACTTTCTTTAAACTCAACTATAAATTATCTAACTAGGGTAATCTCATTGAGAAAAACCAAAACTGTGAGCATAAGAGTTATAATTTAGTAGATGGGTGCTACTGTCATTCTAATCTTTTCTTCTTCACTTCTCTGTCTAATACTTCAGCAAAAGGAGTTAGTGTTTCTTAGTTAACTTCAGAAAATTCACCTCCAACATTGGTTTTCAGATTTGATTACTTACATTAAACAGTTGCCCAAAGACTAATTAGATTAAGACGACTCTAACCACTGCATTATCCATACCATTAGTCTATTGATAACACTGACATCCCAAGTTTTCCTTGCACTCATCTTCTCTCCTCTGTTAGTTTTCTGAAAATTCTCATCCAGAATTGGTTTTCATATTACTGTTCAACCTACACAGTAAGAATTTTCTAAACTAATTGCTAAACTTCTCTACAATTTCAAGTCTAAACTTTTGTTAATTCACTGAAGGATTTAATAGACAAACAAAGTTTCTATTAACAAAAGCATTGGGTGATTCTACTAGGAGGGCCCACTTTTTAGTGAGACAAGGACACAGAGATGAAGAACAGGGAGGGGGCTCGGGCGTGGCTTGTCGCCGGCGAAGGGGCGGCGGTGAGGTGAGAACGACCACTAAAATGGGTCACCGGGAGGCTACTAGAGCTAGGGGTGACGGCGCTAGGTCATGGGCAGCACTATGGCGGCGCGAACAAGGCGAGCGGCGACCGGCCGTGGAGGTGAACCAAGGCGCAGGCGTTCGGGTGGAGTAGAGGGCAAAGTAGGAGGAGCATGAGCACAAGGGTGCTAAGAGGAACTCACCGGAGTGGTCGCCAAGGACGGGGAGAGGCTGAGGGAGTCCGGCGATGCGAGCCGGCGGCGGTGCGGGTGCTCCACCGTGGAGTCGGTCCTGGAGAGGAAGAGGGCACAAGTGAGTGCTAGGATTAGGTAGAGGGAGGCCCAAGGGTGCTCCCGTGGGAAGTAATTGAGACGGGGGTCATCGAAGAAGAAGGGGCGGTGGAATTGGTGGTGGCGGCCGTGGTCGGGGAAGAAGGGCGGCGCGCAGTGCTCCGGTGGCTCAAGCCCCAAATTGACGAGGGGGGGGGGGTTGCTCCTCGGGATGAATGGTGCGCTGTGACACGGTAAGGGGCGGCCAGGGTTCGCTAGAGCGGGCGGGACACTTGGAGGCGGTGCGGCCATGGACGAGAGCGACATTCGGGCGCTTGGCTCCTTGGCGTTCAACAGAGGAAGGAGGAGGAGGGGAAAGGAAAGGAGGGGCAAAGGAGCCTCGCACTGGCCTTCTCCAGACGATGGGCGGAGTGCACAAGGTGGCCGATGGTATAGGGCAGCGTGGCATGGTGCAACGCTGCCTCGCAGCATGCAACGCCCGCGTGGAGAGGACGAGCTAGGCGCTGGGGTGGCTGATCAGGTGCGGTCGGGGAGCAGGGGAAAACCGAGGGCGCTGGTCCAAAACCGGGGGCGCTGCAGGAGGCTCCGGCAGCGTGGCGTCCATGCAACCGCGCTCGGTAGGAAGACGCAGCGGCGCGTGGCCATGGCGCTAGCGAGCGCAGGCGCTGGCGAGGCGTGTGTGTGGAGGGGAAGACCTACATGTGGGGCAGGCAGGTAAGTGGAAAAGGGGTGAGTGGAGTGGCCGAACCGGTTGGGTCAAGCCAGATCAGTTGGGTCCGGTCACTTTGGGTTGACCAACCTTAATAGATTTGACTGAGATATAAGAACTAGCAATTCAATTCTAAAATTTAAGAGATTTTTAGGGAAAGTCCCTAACACTGGGTAGCTTATTGTGTAAATTTTTCTAGGGTTTTACTTGAAGTAAAATTTTCCTTTAAAATTATTTGAAGTGCATGTTCTTGATGTTTGACTTTCAAATCTTTACTTTGACAAATTGATTCTAAGAATTATGAAATTTTGTAGATGAGTTGATAAGATGTTCTAGAACCAAGAAAAAAATATTTCCAAGTACTGTTCACAAGATTTGTTTGTATTTTAAATCCAAACTCAAATTTGAACACGCAATTAAAATAAGGCACCAAACAACATCCAAACTTTCCAGCAAAATTACAAACAAGCAGATCAGATAAGTTTGAATCCATCTAAAATATTCCTACCTATGGATATTACTATATTTTCAAAATAGAATTTTAGTTTGTAATTCTGAGATTAAGGAAATATACTTTCAAGTTTAAATTTGAGATTCCTTGTAAAAATTACTTCAAGCACGTCAGTAGCATTTGAGGTATTACTACTTTTAAGTTGAGAATCAGAATATATTCCCTCACTTTAACCTTTTTAGTTTTGCTTCAATTTCAAATTAGGCTTTTGAATGGGAGAAGGAGTATTTGATTACTAGGTTTCAATCGAGTCTTCAAAATCAAAGAATTTTCTACATAGGGTTTTAGACCCTACTCTGAAGTAAGTTTTCAAACAAACTTTTATTTTGTTTGAAGATTTCATTTCTAGGTTTTGGAAAACCAGGTTGTAACCTATTTGCTTTGCAGCAAAAAGTTTTAAAAAGGTCCAAAATTTTATAAATGCACAATAGATGCATAACTAATCCAACTTAGGGATTTTGGGCTGTTACATGGTCGTAGATCATATTGCATTAAGATTCATCTGATATAATTTGTGTGTATTCGGGAATCGTTATATCCTGCTAGGAACCACTTACGACTCGTGATCGGAAAGGGTTTCTGAGTCACAACCGATTACGCATGAACCTAACAGGTCACACACTTAACGGGTTGGAACAAACCAGTACGGATACGATTCGTCAAACGTGTTCGGATAGGATCCGTCACGAGCACTATATAAGGAGATGCATGAGGTAGTTGGGTGTTCGTGGTGAACGTGATAGACGAGACACACGAAAGTCATGAGTTGAGTTGATCCACCGAAACCCTAGCCGCCATCTTCCTGAGAGCTCTGCCGTGCGACTTGATGCTAGCATACCGGCGCATGGTTGTTCCTTCCCTAGATGTGTGGATACCGTAGAGGCGCTACTGCAGTCGCTGTTGCGCTTGAGGACGATCCACGATCTTCATAAGGAACTGCAGAGGTTGCTGGAGGAGACAATCTACTCGTAAGGATGCTGGACGATTGACTACGATCACTACATCAACGCGCTCTTTGTTGGACCAGGCTGCTCCAACTCTTCTTCCATTGCTCTGCACGTCTGGTGGTAATGACTATGATCATCTACTTGCTTGGCTTCCTGGTTTGCGTGGTAGAATTTTTTGATTTGTAGCTATCGTAGCCTACCCGTAACCTAACAGAAGGTGCCTCACTCAACCCACATAGAGTGTTGTACAGGGGGGCGCCTCGAACGTGGCTGACCGTCGTTATAGTGGCACGCACATATGCAGCTAGGGTTCGCGCAGCAGCATGTGGGATCATAGGAACTTCCTATGTTCACGACCTCCTCGTTGCCCCTCTCGTGCTGCATCTGTTGACGGAGGTCATCATTTTGCTTGTTGAGATTGTCAATCCGCGCCTCCAACTGAAAGATTCGGTCCCACAATCTATCCACGTACATCATAACATGTCGTTCATGGGGAGGATCGATCCAGCGGACAAAGCCGTATTTCGCCATCTGCTGCAAGGGATGGTTAGCATAGTGGTTGTATTAGCAGTAACATGAAACAAACTATTTGCTAATTATACCCCAGAGTGTGGGCATCGGAAGAAACGTCGTCCAAGACCTGCACGACAGCGTCCTCCCTGTATCTACATTTCGGACATACCGGTTGAGAACGCTTGTTCGGCATCAACCGGTAGATAGGGCCGAAGTCCTCCCTCCTTTCTAGGGGAAGGTCTTGGTTCGGCAACCTCGGTTGGATTGGTCCCTCGGCGTCGGCCATGGTATATGTTATTGTAGGACGGAGAAGGTTCTTCTTCCTACGGTTTGAAGGGTCAAGTGGTCCTACTTTCGGACCATGGGAGGTGCATTTTATAGCCCGCTGGGGGAGGCAAACAAAGCGGGTACTGTGTTGGCTTGAATATGACAAGAGCACACGGAGCAGCTTTGCGCAGTGACAAGACCCGACAAGGCAGCTTTGGGTTTTAGGTTTAGCTTTTAGGGTTTAGGCTTTTCAAATCGATTTGACAACCTCGACTACTTGATTTTTCGTAGCGAAAAGACATGACTCTGCAAAGAAAGACGTGACAACACTCTGCCTCGCCAGCTTTTCAGAACAAAAAGACATGACTCTGCAAAGAAAGACGTGACAACACTCTGTCTCGCCAGCTTTTCAGAACGAAAAGACATGACTCTACAAAGTAGGATGTGACAACACTCTGCCTCGCCGGCTTTTCAGACCGATAAGACAACACTCTGCAAAGCAAGACATGACTTCTCTCTGCAAAATAGGACGTGACAACACTCTGCCTCGCCGGCTTTTCAGATCGACATGGCAACACTCTACATCCTCAGCTTTTTAGAACCAAAAGACAGGACTCTGTATAAAATTTACCACACCATGCCAACCATATGGCCTATAAAAGGGGGTGGAAGAGATCTGGGAGAGAATACTACGCAACCAAACCCAACACTACAACACTAGAGCTTCCTCTCCATGCCTCATAGGCAACTACACTACAGCTTCCTTCACCACGCCAGGATGGACGACAGGCAGAGGCAATGGGACCGAATCCGTGAACTAGCAAGGGCTGCTAGGGAGGAGGACGACCGAGCAAGGGCTACTAGGGCCCGGATCGAACAAGAGACGCGTGCCTACATGGCACGCATTCGTAATGAAGCCCCTCGTAGCAGCAAACCCATCCCGAACGTTCCAACCGAGTGTTCGCCGCAACACCCGCCAAAGGGGGAGATGCCGCCCCTTTGTTGGTGTAGGGACATATGCAAGTTCTTCAAGTCCAAGCACTCGCTCAGCCTGGGCAAGCATTACTGGGGTTGCGCTAACTACTCCAGTGACTATCCCGACCGACGTTGGGATACGAGGAGCTATCGGTAGCCGGTAAGGACCAGTTACAGTGTGTTCCCTTACTATTTCTTTTTCAAAGTACACACTAACAACCTTTCCCGTTTACCTGTAGTCCCCGGATCCGCTATGTGGCTACCACAAGTGGATCGACCATGATATCCACCCACATGACCAGTGGTCTCTCGACTTCGAAGAGTGGCTTGACCAAAAAGACTGCGATATGCAGGAGGAGCGACGCCGCAACGACGAGCACAACGAGCGCATACGTCGGGAGACGCAAGCTCATCTCGAGGCATGCAGGTGCAGGGAGCACGAGAGGAAGAGGGAAATGGCGGCTAAGGCCAAAGAGGCCGGTGAGGAGTTCAACGCTGAGCTAGCAAGGAAGGAAAAATGGCCCCGGTCCACGCAGTAGGTCCAACCATTCTGTACTAGTCCCCCATCGAAGGTCCAATCTATTTCTATTCCAAAAAGGCGCATATGTATCGTAGGAGTACTTCAGTTTGTTGCATCGTGTATGATGTTGTTTGTTATGCATGTAACCAAACCCTATGCGCCGTGTTTTTCCTAGCTTCGTTATAAAGTCTATTTTAATTCGCAACATCAAATCTCCTTGTCTTTTTGCATTCCATTCTTCCGTGTTATTCCCAGCACCATTATAAAGATATCCAACAACATGTATCACTTCTGGGCAAGGTCTGAAAATATTGTTTGTGAAGGATATATACGTTGAAGTGTCAAAGGTTATCAATCCACAAAAATATTTTCAGTCCATATATGTATTTACGCTCAGTTAAAAGGATGGTCTTATATATGGTTCACATATAGATTCTCTACTTTTAGGTTCTGGATAGTTCGAGATGGATTAACTTTCAATAATTTGTAAAAAATGATTACAAAATAAAAAATGGTACCTCCAGCTACCTGTCGCCTCGTGTTATTCCCTAGCGCATCGTAATATCACTTACCTTTCTACTTACAACTTATTACTATCTCAATTGTCCTCACAAAATTCTATAGAAATTTATAGCACTACAACAATATACGACGATCATAAAATGTTATTGCGAGTCTGACAAATTTCGTACCCATCATATTTTACGAAAATAACAAAAAGACCAACCAACCTCGTCACAACACTTTTATTTTCAAAATAAATAACATCATAAAATCAGATTTGCTAAATGTAATTAACCTACAAAATGTAATATTAATTACAACACAATTAAAAAAGAATCATATAATAAAAAACAGCCAGGAGCCCCCTGTCGCCTAACTGTTAGGCGATAGGACCTCAGTCGCCTAGCGGTTGGGCGACAGCCTCCTGTCACCCAACCGTTTGGCGGCATGTATTCAGTCGCCCAACGGTACGTCTAGTATATCCCTATCACTTTGCAGTTAGGCAACTGGATCCAGTCGCCCAACCGTTAGGCGACTAGCGTATAAATCTGTAAAAAAAGGTCGCAAGAATAAATTTGTAATTTCTAATAAAAAATAGATTATTTTAAAAAAAATTCCCTATTTTCCACTAGTCCAAATTGAAAGCACAATGTGCCACACTGCCACCTCTTTTTTACGAACATTTTTTTTGGGATAATATTAATTTTTTTAAAAATTTACAAAAATAAATTTACATAATGGGCTCCTCATTCACCCTGAAGACAATATTAAGGAGGGGACCTCTAACCATTGTACGTGTAACACCCCAGCTCAACTATGAGCCTAGGATGCTACTAAGCTAACTCAACAATTCAATTACTTCTATCCATTAACAATTAATAGCAAGTGTTTCAACATCTAACAAGCTAGCATTAATCAAAACTATACTGAAAACAAGATTCTAAACATAAATCTTGTTCTAATCATCAATTAGCAGAACCATAAGGATATTTCAGTATTCTTCAAGGTTCTTTTTGAATGAAAGAATAAACAAGTCACTTGTAATGTTTTACCATGTAAGAGTAAATAAATCAAGTTCTAAAAAAAATGATAAAGCATAACATAAATATACAAAAGACAAACTTGACTAAACCAATTACAAAACTCAATCATCACGAAGGTTGAACACAGCCTGAGAATAAAAGTAATAGCAGGATCATTTAAGTTTAAGTAAATGAGCTATTTTATTTGCCCTGGTGATCATGAGTGAAGTGCACCAAAACTACCCCTTCCCATGCATGTCGCTGCCTCGAGAAGTACCTAAAAGAAACATCAATAACAAGCATGAGTCCACGACTCAGCAAAGTACAACAGTGTAAAAGACAAAGCATCTTGAACAGATAATGAAGATAACAACATCCTCATATCAACAACAGCAAGGAATCCATATTTGAACCTCTTATACTGTCATGAACATCAGCAAGGAATCCATAATTGAACCTCTTATACTTTCATACGATGCAAATGACAAGAATACAACTTTCTTCCTTCTTTGCAATTACTAGCAATGCGGAGTAGTACATCCGTCGATGCATACTCAAGCCTGTGCCCTCAGGCACAAGGACCTCAAGCCCACACTCCAAGAGTGTGGGAACCTCATGCCCGTCCAATACATGACGGGGATCTCATGCCCGTCCAATGCATGATGGGGACCTCAAAAGAATCAATTCTTGGCTACCATGTAGTCCAAGATTCAAGAATGAATGCCATGATGCAAAAGAACTTAATATTCTCAACCCATCATGAGAGAATAACATTCAGTGGAAAAATGACAGATAAACTTCCATTCAACTAAACCATGGCAATTATCATGAATATAGCACGACAATTACTCTACACTGCTTGCACTTGCCTCAACCGCGAGACGGTTGACGACGAAAAGAGGACTATATCCCTGGGTTCTCACCACCACCTGGCATTCGTAAAGCATACTAAGAAAACCATTCAATTGCACATAGCATAGCAATAAAACTAAACGAACTCATTCGCTCCTATTCGCGACCCGAAACAATACCATTACGTTGCCAAGTCCCAATCTGTCCAAAACAGACAGCCACCATAGGACAACTATAACTTTTGACTCAAAGCTCCAAAAATCATGAACTCAAATTCTCTGAAATCTACACACACATACCCACAAATTCTCAGGTGACCGGAAGTTCAGATTAATCCATCTAAACTCTTGTTTTATCTCCGAAGACCATTTTGTCATCTTCGGTACCATCGACTTAGAAATTACATATCATTTAATTGGTACAACCAAACACAATAATCTAAGTCATTCTAGAATCTACAGAAAATTAGCGTCCATAATAAATTTATTATAATTTTTTCATTGTACAACAAAAGTTGCTAACGGAGCAATCTTTCCCGACTATCCCCAATAGAGGGACAAAACTGCAATGAACAATTAAAAATTCCAAAACTTTTGTTCTACTTGTCCAAAATATATGAATTTGGACTCTCTAGAATCATTATTAAGTTATCTATCTAATTCATGCAGACCAAAAGTCCAGATTCATCTGTTTCTAAGCCTTAATATGCAAAACTGTGGATATCATGGGGATATGCCCATAATTTTTAGGATGATGAAACAATTGGCAATGGTGCTTTTGGTTTGAAGTTTCAAGCGTTTTCGGCAAAGGATCTGTCCTGTCAGGTCTCAGGCGGTCAAACCGGTTTCTGTGTGGCGGTCAGACCGGCCTGTGTGGCGATTAGACCAGCCATTTTGGCGGTCAGACCGGTTTTGTCTCGTTTGGTTTTTGGCTAAGTTCCAGGGGGCGGTCAGACCGGCCAAAGTGGTGGTCTGACCGATTTTGTGCTGAACATTGGCTATTTTGGAAATTTGGCTTTGGGTTAGCCTAAGGACATGAGCTTCGGAGCATATGTGTTGCATGTTGCATGTTTTCACTAATGTGGGTCAAGTTGCGAAGAACTTGTTCCCAGATTCTTGTTTGCTTGTCTATTGCTGTGCAGGTGGCTTGGAGGTCAACGACGGTCAACGGCGGGGAGGATCAGGACTAAACTTGGAGAGCTGAGGTCCAGAACGATCATGGATGCCGGGTGAGGTCGAGTGACTCTAGCATGGCGCAGAAGGGATGAAGATGATCGAACGGGCAGTTCGGTGCGACTGGTTGGATCAAGCGGTGCGGGGGTCGGTGCAAGTGCCATGATGGTCCGGTGGGAACCGGGTGGGAGAGATTTGCCGACATGATGAGAGCCGTTGGATCAACCCACACGTGGCGAAGCATGGATGTGTTTCGCGCAGTTTGGACTCGGTCTTCGGAAAAGATCGAGAAGGGGTATTTTGGCAATTTCACCAAATACCGCCTTGGTGACCTAATGCCAACCCGCGGCGCAAGACGGTGCGTCAAGAAGTGGATTAGGTCAAGAGAAGTGAAGACGACGCCTTGAGATGCGTGTGTGTGTAACCCGTTTGTATTGGGCCTTAACGGGAGCCCATTAGGGTTAAGTCTTCTAGAAGCTAAGCCTCTAGTATAAATAGAGAGAGGGCACTTCATTGTAAACCCTAGTTTGTCTTAGGGCTTAGGGAAAAATAGGAGAGGCTTAGGGTTCTAGGGAGATGAGTTGAGTTGTGTGCTCATGGATTGAGTTTTGTCCTCTATGGATGGAGTGGCTGTAACCAGCAACCAATCGTGAATTAAGCAACCAATCGTGAATTAATCTATGGGTGATTGTTCAAAGATGAGTCTTCTTGTGTTTTCCCTTCTCTTTTGATGATTTTGGGTGTTTCCTTGATCATGTGGTTTTTGGTTTGTTTTGTGCCCTCTTTTACCTTGCTGTGATGTGTGGGAATACATCTAGGTTCATCTAGATCATCAATCTCCCACGAGTAAGGTTTGAATCAAGTTTTTCGTTTTTGCCCGGTTTTGAACCCTCCTTCGGTAAAATAGAAAAAGGTCAAAACTTTGACGTGGATTTACTCAATCTCTTCTTGGAATAGGTTCCTAATATCCTTAGGAAGGTGTGTTCCGAATTTGGTCAAGTTTGGCCGTGTAGATCAAAAGTTAGACCGATTTTCGCTTTGATTTCGGGCTGTCAATAGTGCTTTTGGACAGGTCCGGTCAGACCGATCTTTACACGCCGATCAGACCGCACCCCAGTCTGACCGCTCTATGAACGCTGGTCTGACCGCTCTAGAGAACTTGGTCTCCATATTTTGGGTTTTTTTGCTTTGGGGGTTGATTAGATTCAGCACAAGGCTTCCACTGTGCATTTACTGATCTTCTTAGCTTTCATAGCTATTGGAGAAAAGTTCGTGTTGAATCTATTTAAGGTGAAATTCAAGAAAGCGTCTATTCACCTCCCCATCTAGTCGCCTTTCCGGTCCTACAAAAACCATGTTCGCTGCCCGAATCCTAGGGACTGAACAGGCACTCGGATTTCAAAAATTGTAACTAAATATCTATCTATCCAAAAATTATGATCCAAAACTTTCCAAAAAGCTATCGTAATTTCCCACATAACTCTAGGAGACCCTAATCCCTGATTTTTCTTGGAACTAATTCAAACTTATGGATCATCAGAACTGCAGAAATACCGATCTACAACAGCAGGGTACTAATCTGACTTTCGGCGACAAATCACATATAAAAGAATTACAATAATTAATGGGGAACGTGAATTTACCCATGAATTCTCCACTGGACCTCACTAAAGTTCTCACAAAGATATCCCTTCTTCTACCTCTTCCTCTTCCTCTCTTCCTCTTCCTTCCTCTCCTTCCTTTCTTCTCTTCTCCTCCTCTTGGCAGAGCAGCAGGGAAGGGGTTGCTACAGTACCGTGTGCTACAGTACAGCGGTGGTACTATAGCAGGGGTGCTAGGGTTTTACGGAAGGGGCACCCCCTCTTGACTCCGCTAAATGGCCGGCCCACTTGGCTAGGACGCCTTAGGCCGAAAGCCTAAGGTTCAATCCTCCTACAAATCCTAAATTTTCTTTTAATTTCTCTCTCTAAATAATATTGTACTCACTAATGAATGATCGAGATATTACAGTACGTGCTTTTGTGGAAGAAAAATAAAGAGAAGAAAGAAGTCCCTCTACATCTCTATGTTCAATCTATTATTCTGTTCTTGTGTTCTTATGTGCGATTCTACGCTTGTCTACGAGGTAATCGTTAGGACTAGACTCACCAGTGACAGTTCCTCAACATGTTATCAGCACCACTACGCTCTCCAGCCTGCACAGATTGAAAATGTAATCGTTAAGAACGACGCTCGTAGTTCGAATTGTTTTCTAGATCGCTTTCAATTCCGCAATTATTGCTTTCTAGATTGTTATATCCTACAGTGCAAATCCGCAATAATCTACCGTGAACCGACTTGAAGTCGCTAGCACAATACCAATCGGTGGATTGCATGAAAGAATAGATGTCGATTGCACCGTGGATTGTAGATTGCAAATCCACTGTAATCTACCGCGAGCTGACATGAAATCGCCAGTCAAGCTGATCAGTAGATCGAATGAAAGAGAGAATGTGAATTGCACTGTGTATCATTGCATGAACAGTAAAAAAAACGACAGTAAGAACTCCGCACGCCGCCGCGCCGTGCTCGTCCATAGCATACCGCACCACCCCTCGCCGCTGCCAGACGGCCGCCGAAGCCGCCGACCGCCGCAGACGCCACGCCGCCACATGGACATGGTCAAGGCCACATGCCATGCCGACATGGAGCCACGCCGACCATGGCACCGCTAGCCTCAAGACGGCCACGACGCCGCCGCGCGAAGCTCTGACGCGCTGGCCCTACACGCCATACGGCGCAAGGCTGCCCCGCACGACCATGGCGCCGCCGAGCTCGTGGCATCACACCACCAAAGCCGAGCGGGCCGTGCCACACGCCACCATCGAAGAGTCAAAAGTGCCCGAGGTCAAGGCCGGCGTGCCACCTTGCGCCGACGGCGCAACCTCAAAAAAAAAAGAAAAAGGAAAGGGGTGGGTAGCGCGCGCCACACGGTGCGCCGCCAGATCACATCGCCCACCGCGTTGCCGAGCCACCGCATGGGCTCCATCTCCGCCGCCAGATTTTGCGCCGACGCTTTGCGCCATGCCCGCTGTGAGCGCCTCTATTGACCACCACCTCGCGCCGGCGTGGGCGAAGCCACGCAAGGCTCCGCCTCCGCGTCGTGCTGGCACACACCGAGCTCCGTCGCCTCGCACTGGCTCCGCCTCTAGCGAGGAACCCCGCATGGTCACCTCGCACGGGCGTCTTTGTGCGCTGCCACCACCTAGCAAAGGAACTACGGAAACCCTAGCTCCCGGTATTGAAGCCGGCGGGGCAGGCCGAAGGCATGATGGGTCGAAGTCGGCTGGCTAGATGGGCCTAATGGGCCTGGTCAAGGAAAATCGGCGGAGAGGAAAGAAAAAAAAAGGGAGGAAAGAAATCCCAATTTTTGCAAAAAGACCCTCGGGTTTTTTTGAAATTACGCAAAATTTTCTCAGAACTAAAAATTTGCAAATAAACCCTCGAAGTTCTGAAAATTGCGAGGAAATATTTTGGGAAAGAAATTCTTGCAGAATAACCCCACGGAAATTGAAAAATTACGTGAAAATTTATCAGAACTAAAAATTAGTGCTTCAGCCCCTGAAAATTGCAGAATTCTCTGAAAATTCATATTCCAGCAGAAAAGGGCCTCGAGAATTCAAATTTTGAATTATTTTTAGCATTTGAAGCATGTTTAAATTTGTTATTATTATTTCTATGCAATTTATATATTGTATTTTTGTTTTGCTTATCTATGATTGTTTATATTACTTTTAGTCATTGAAAATAACAATAAATCATGAAAAATGTATAGAAAAATACGGGATCACGAACCGGGAGTTCGAAGAGCATTATGAGAATTTTGCAACCATTTTACACAAATTATCAGCAGTAATCTTATGAACTCTTTGCATAAATATGTAGATGACTAGCATCACGAACTTGGAGTTCGAAGAGCTGGCTCGGCATAGGAACAATTTGTATACAATTTGTACTAGTCTTCAACTCTGTGGTAAGGTAATCACAGATGATTAGAAGATTGAGAAGACTTTCTCTACCTTTCACCCAAATGCGGTGTAATCCGGACGTAACTATCGTTAAGACGGCTACAAGGAATATGCTGAATTGATTAACATCATGCAAGTTGCAGAAGCTCAAGATGATGTTATAAGAAAGAACTACATCTCACAGCCGCCTAGTAGCAATGTTGGCCATACAGCCAATGCTAGCAGCTACAAGGTGAGGAAGCCTTTCACGAAGGAGAGGGACATGAAGGGTAAGGTCGTGGTTCGCACGTTATTGATGTTTTACAGTCTAAGAAGAAGGGCAAAGAACGGCATGAGGCACACCTCGCTATTGCAGGCACAAAGGATCCACATCCATTAGTTACACTCATGGATGTGGACAACCCAGTAGCAGCCCCCATCACCCCTCTTTTGGACATCGCAGCGGCCGCAACCGTAGTTGCCCAAGAGGAGAAGATCGCCATGGAGCATATTCAGGCAGAAGTTTCTACATACTTTGTTGATTCAATCTAGTGCACGCATTGAACTTAGATCCTTTTACAGTCACTTACAGTTTGTGATTGTGATGGAACTTTGAATAATGATTGTAAGCTTTAGGAAAGCAAATCATTAAATTCTTGTGATCAGTCCTGCAGGGCTTATATTCCCGTATTTATAATAGCAAGTTATGTTCTGATATTTGAAGTATTAGAATGCTTGTGGCACCCTATGGAGGAAGTGTGCTTAGCAGGTAGCGGCACAATGAATACCATCTTGAGAGAGACAAAATTCTTTCAGTCGATTGGTAAGAATGCTGGTAGTCTTACGACAATCGTGGGCAATGATAATTGTATAATAGGCTCAAGTAGGGCCACAATTATACTCCAATGGGCACGACTTTGATCATTGAAGAAGCCTTATTGTACCCAGAATTGAATAAAACTCTCAAGGATATTCGCGCTAACGGTTTCCACGTAGAGACTGAAGAAGAGTATGGTAAGGAATATCTGTTCATTACAAAGTGTGAAGAAAGTGAAAAAACAAGGGGTGTTAGAATGAATTCCTTCACATGAAACTAGACTATACCACACTAATATTAAGGCACCCGTAGCCTATACTGCTTTGAAAACCGTATTTAGATGCTCTGAACTTTTCTATCTTTGGCATGATAGATTATGCCGCTCAAGTCTTAGGATGAAGAGAAAGATAATTAACAATTCACAGGGACATAATATCGATGTGAAGAATTTTCCGAATCAGGAAGATTTTATGTGCCCCGCATGTGCCACCGGGAAATTAATTACTAAACATTTTGTTCTGAAAGTGAAGGATGAAGTCCTTGCATTCCTGGACCATATCCAGGGAGATATTTGCGGTCCTATACAACCCCTGTCAGGGCCATTTAGGTATTTTATAGTGCTCATCGATGCTTCCTCAAAATGATCGTATGTATGTTTATTGTCTACGAGAAACTATGCTTTTGCAAAGCTAGTCTCGCAGATAATTAAAATTAAAAAATAATTTTCCAGATCATCATGTGAAGTCCATTAGAATGGACAATGCCGGAGAATTTACTTCAAAGATATTTGATGATTATTGCATGGAAATGAGAATTAAAGTTGAGCATTCTGTACCATATGTCTACACCCAGAATGGACTAGCAGATTTTATAGAATTGTAATTTATCAACTACATATTAGGGACACGCAGCAACTCTCATCAATTTTAGACTACCGGCATATAACATCCATCCACCTATGCAACTAGCACAAGGGTCAACACCGAAAATTTCTCATCTTCGCAGATTTAGTTGCAAGGTTTATGTACCTATACCACCATCATAGCGAACTGCAATGGTCCCTCTCCGAAAGTCTGGGATATATGTTGGTTATGAGAAAACATCCATAATTAGGTGTTTGGACCCTATGTCTGGAGATTTGAATATCACATGCTTTGCTGATAGCATATTTGATGATTATAGTTTTTCGTCATTAGGGGAGGAAATCAACCCCTTGATGAAAAAATATCAGGAAATAACGTGTCAAGCTACGGGAATCCATACACATGACCCACACACTAGTGAAGCAAATAAAGTAGTCCAGAAGACAATTGAAGTCCAGAAGACAAGAGAAGTCCAGAAGATAATTGAAGTCCAGAAGACAAGAGTAGTCCAGAAGATAATTGATTTACAAGCATTAGCGAATCAACTGCCTGACCACTTTAGTGATTTGAAGAGCGTAACCAAATCGCATGTGCCTACACGCAATGCACCGAAGAGGGTTGAAATACCGATGAAGGTATCCTTAATCCCATCCTAAGGCCTCGGAAAAGGACGAGAACTCTGGCCCCTCGAATCCCAAGTAGCTGGGGATGCCTAGTGGAAAAGGATAAGAAGGACTTGACATAGCTGATCACCGAAGTTCCCCCGAACTAGAAGGGGAGCCAGTTGAGACCTGGCACCAGTATGGAACCTTCAGGAAAGGCATACTGGATTTGAACATTCCCACAAAGGGAGATATTAGTATAGATATGTGCGCACACATCAGAGCTGAAAAACTAAAGGGACTTGCCCCGTAATTGGAAGCAGTAGTGGGCAAGTAGAAGTATTAGAAGAATCGCCTCATAAAGAAATAACTATAAACTTGGTGACCATTGGAGAATCTATGAATAAGACAACAACCAATGTCGATATTTGCTTTGCAAAGGAAATTGCCACAATCATCGATCTTGATCCAGAGCCTGCATTGCTCGCTAAATATAAGAAAAGATCAGATTGAGAAGATTGGAAGAAGGCAATAGAAACTGAATTATTATCTTTGAATAAAAGAGAGGTGTTTGGGCCTGTAAGTCACACACCTCCCCATGTGCACCTCGTAGGGTATAAGTGGGTATTTGTTCGAAAAAGAAATAAAAATAAGTAAGGCTCATTGTGATGAGGACATCACTCCTTTGGATACACGCACTACACAACATCCTCCAGATCCGGTTGCTAAGCTACAAGATCCTATGATAAGAGCTCGTGCACATCACTTAAATTATGAGGTGAGCTCGTTTCTAGGTGCTAATAATTTATTTATGCAGAATGGTATGCTACCTAAAATTGGGATCTCTGTTACTTAGGAATCTTTGGGAGGATCCAAACCATCTACGACTGTGTCTCAAGCTCTCACGACCAGTCCTCGACCCGATCATATGATCCGCAAGCTCACGACCAGTGTACCCGCTCTCGACCAGATCTGCCAGATCTCACCACTGTGTCTCAAGCTCTACGACCAGTCCACGACCGATGCTGACCACATTGGGTGTTGGTCGAGACTTTGAAATAAGGTCTTTGCACACCGTTTTGGGCCTAACACGGCCTTGTAGGCATGGCGAGTCAAAGCCCAGGATGTGTCGCCCCCACATGGCAAAGACAACCCTAGGTCAGCCTCCTCATGTTCTTCCCCCTCCTATATATTGCAAGGCCGCCACAGTTTGGGGTTGGATTTTTCTTAGATTATTCTCGCCACTTTGCGGTTTAGCGCTTGTTCGGTTTGAGGAACCCCACTTGTGAACTTCATCTATATTCGCAATATATTTCAGATTGCATCTACCTTGTTCTTGTGAGTTGCTTCGATTGCTTGCGGGAATCATAACCCTCGTGGTGAGGTCGATCGCGTGCAAGCGTGGTTGATAACGGCGATCGTGCGGGTGTAGCGAATTGCGAGGTGACGATCCGCGGTCGGAAGCCTCAAAGCGTCAACGTCCTCACGACGAAATCAATCGAACCTATCGGAAGATCGGGCCACCGTGATTCATCACATTGCACAAGGTTTTACTCAACGTCCAAGAGTTGATTATGAAGAAACATATTCCCCGGTTATGGGCGGAACTACCCTTTATATATTAAATCTCAAAGGCGGTAAACTTGAATTTAGACATGAAATTGAATCCCTGAATGTATCCCTGTCCCAAACCAAGATAGAGCAAATAGAAATATGTATAGTGTGAAACTCAGAAAGTCATTGTACAGACTTAAGCAATCAGACAAGATGTGGTTGAATCGCTTGAAGTGACTTTCTATGCAAAAAAGGCTACACGAACAATGAGAATCATCCTTGTGTATTTATACAACGATCCTAGGACGGATTTTGTATAATCTTAGTGTATGTACATGATCTGAATATCATCGGAATCTTGGAAGGTATTAAGAAAGCAAGCTCTTACCTAGAGTCGGAGTTCGAAATGAAAGATTTGGGTAAAACCAAATATTGCCTAGGCTTGCAGCTTGAGCATGCCCTTGAAGGAATATTAGTGCATCAGTCAACCTACACTCAAAAGTTGTTAGAAAGGTTTGATTTTGAAAAGGCATATCCCTCGAAAGTGTTAATGGTCAGAAGATCTTTGCAGCAAGACAAGGATCAGTACAGACCTAGAGAAGAGGAGGAGGAAGTCCTAGGATCGGAATTCTCGTACTTAAGTGCAATAGGTGCACTCATGTATTTAGCAAATTGTACTAGACTGGGCATTGCATTTGCCATAAACCTATTAGCAAGGTATAGTGCAGAACCTACCAAAAGGCGTTGGCAGGGAATAAAGGATATCTTTTGATACCTCAAAGGAAGCAATGACTTTGGTCTGTTCTACATAAAGGACCAAGACCTAATTATGAATGGCTATGCAAATACCGGGTACCTGTCGGACCTGTATACAGCCAAGTTGCAAACAAGTTATGCATTTCCTATGTGGTGAAACTGCAATTTCATGGAAATCGTCTAAGCAAAGTCTTGTATCAACTTTGACGAACCACTTGAAAATCATAGCACTGAACAAGGCCTCACAAGTTCTGCTATGCTCATGAATTGCCAAAGATGGGCGAAATTAAAAGTACTGCATACTAAGTCATGTAAAAATCTTGTAGATTTACTCACTAAGTCACTTCTAGCATCTAGCTTTAAAAGCTGCGTATGTGGAATTGGAATGATGAGACCTAGAGAAGTGCATAATTCAGGGGGAGAATCTTCACGAACTCATTATTGAAATGTGATCACGAAGATCGAATACCCAAAGAATAAATCCTGGAGATTAAATCAAATTGGGTAAATTGTACTCTTTTTCCATTGACGAGTTTTTCCTGAAGTTTCTCAGCTAAGGTTTTTAATGAGGCAATTCGTGCAATACAGTAGAACGTGTTTCATATACTCTTTCTCCAAAAATTTTCCACTGGGTTTTTGTGGAGTTTTGATGATACATGAACATGACGGATGAGTGCCCAAAGTGGAGTATTAGGAAACCCTGGGCCCAGACCTTATAGGTCTGACCCATGATAGACTTCTCATCCATTCTGAAGACTATATAAAGGAGGGGACCCTCAACTATTGTACGTGCTTTTGTGGAAGAGAAATAAAGAGAAGAAAGAAGTCCCTCTACATCTCTGTGTTCAATCTACTTCTGTTCTTGTGTTTTTGTGTGCGATTCTACGCTTATCTACGAGGTGATCGTTTGGACTTAACTCGCCAGCGACGATTCCTCGACAAATTACATGTTGATGGTGAAAATGGAAGAGTAGTCCCTAAGTGAGTCCGCCTCAAATTGGTTACTTGACGTGGTGGAAATAAGCTAGCTAGCTTAGGAATTAGAGGAAGGCATGATAGTCATTACATGTTTGTTTCTTCCTAATTAAATTAACGTTCATTGGAAAACCCAAACATGCACTAATCTATTTTTAACGTCTAATTAGATCGGGAAATCATTTCAATTAAGAAGTTAAGCTTGTGGTTGCTTTTTATTTTACCAGAATTGGAGCAGGCTCTTGATCTGTAGCTCAATACAGAAATCCAATGGGCTCTATCAATTTAGATATACGCTGTCCCGTATCAACGATCTCTACGGATACAGAAGGTGGTAAGATGATATCTTGAGCAGCTATGTATCTAGGACCCTCGACGCAAATTGATGCTTCTCCAACTCCATAGCGATTAGTTCTCAATACAATTTCTTTCAGATTTAGTAAAATTTCCCATGCCTATACATGGCCAAACCTACCAACCTTTAGATGCATGGAAACTAAAAGCGCCGTACGTGTTAATCACACAAGTGAGCAAACAAAGAGAAAAAATTAGCAAGCCTTTCCACAATTCCACGAGAAAACCTTAACATGAGAACCAGAAAAACACGCATTAGCAATTAATTTAGCTAGTACAAGGAACTTGCCAAGCACATGAGGCAAGACTACATCACAGAGCACGCACATTAACACATACCAGCTGACGTTAATAGGCGGCTCAGTGCCTCAGTGGCCACACCACACGCACTGACAAGTACGGAACCATGCATTGAGAATAATTGAGATGAACAGACACGTATATATGCATGCGTATACGTGCATGATGTTATCAGTAATTCAGTATTGCAAAGAGCTAGCTAGCGCCACGGTTGCTGCCGGCGGCGGGGACTCGTGGCCGTGATCAGCAGGAAGAACTCGTCCCGGAAGTGGCGGTAGAGGGAGCCGAGGAGGTCGCAGAGCTCCGGCAGCAGCACGGTGAGGTTCCGGCCGGACGGCGCCAAGGCGGAGAAGGGGCAGAGCAGGAAGCCCAACGCGAACAGCGTTGCCGGCGGCGACATCGATCCTCTCCACCGCTCGCGCGCTCTTTGGTTAATCCGCCCCGATCGACACGGTCGAAATCTTGGCAATCGATCGAGCTAACTGCTCGACGATCTTGCTCAGTGGAGTGCTTGAGAATTCCTAGCTGCTAGTGATCGAGCTAGCTTACCTCATGCATATGTTATATACATGTAGCCATGTAGGTAGAGTAGAGATAGAGAAAGTTTGTTAAATTTGCTCGTGTTTGACTCGCAGCTGAGGAGAATGTTAGTTGCAGTGTGAATTTTTGTGTGGTCATTCTTCTCTCGGCTGCAGCGACCAGCTGCAGTACACAGTATTATTGGTGATGCCGACGAGCGTAATAGCGGATTAGAATGATGTGATCTAGCCTTTATAGGAGTTTTTGCTTAAATAGTACTGAGTGCTTTTCGCGCCGTATTACCAAAATATCAGCACGAACGTGCCGGTAGAGCACTACTATAGAAAATGTCTTCACAGATGGTTCAAAAAACGTTATCACAGACGATTTCGTGAGCCATCTGAGTTTATTGGTCAGTGATGACATGAGGTTATCACAGACGGTTTTCAAACCGTCTATGATGCATACTGTCACAGACGGTTATTAACTGAGAACTGTTTGTGATAGGCAATTTGACGATTTTGAGCTGAAACCGTTTGTGATGACTCATATATCACAGACGGTTTATGGTTGCAACCGTCTGTGATGACTTTTCTCTATAAAACCTCCAAGCACTGGCTGCTTGTGCCTTTAAAACCGGCATCATATACATACACACACACACTTCAGGACATCCAATTACCTGGATGTCGTTGATAGGTAATTGAACGTTGCTATGTTCAAAAAGTGGCGTGGGCAGCAGTACTCCAACCAAGTGGCATCATGTATGATAACAAAGCTGGTTGCCGATACATGATGCCACTTCCCACGGAGATAGCCCACGCCACTTTCTCAACATAGCGACGCTCAATTACCTATCAACCATATCTAGGTAATTGGATGTCCCGACGCCTCCCGCCAACCATGCTTCTTAAACTTGCATGGGCTCGATGAAATTGCCCATGGTCATTGTTTCATCCTCCTCATGTCTGCGTGCGTGAAAGTGACCCTATATATATAATATATATATATATATATATACGAATATATATATATATATATATATATATATATATATATATATATATATATATATATATATAGAAGTATCTAGTGCAAATAGGTATTTGAGTGCTAAGGTGCAAATGACAACTAGGAGCATTGGATCTAGATTGAACAACCCAGTTAGGTGCTAATCCCACCTCCAATCCACTTATCCTTTTCACAAAACCCCAGATTCTCTTTCCTTTCTATTCCCCATCCCTTCTCCCCTTTCCTTATCTCCTCGCCCAGATTTGCCCTACTGGCCCACTGCGCCAGCATCTACCTCCGTGGCGACCTCCTTCGACCTCGGTCAAGAACACCTCGCCGCCGCCCGGCCTCGTGGTCCCCTCGGCCCCTTCGCCTCGGCCAGCTCCACCTTGGCGCCGCACAATACCTCGCCGCCCGGCCCGGCCCCCTCCGCGTCACTCGGCTCCATGGCCACCTGAGGCCTCCACATGGCGCACCCCACCATGGGCCATGCTCGGACCCACTGCACCCCGGCCACCCCTCGGCATGGCTCTCGTCGGATCCCTCGCACGCTCAGCCTCGGGCTCGCCCGCCTCTGGCCTCGGGCCCCTCGCCTCGACAGCTCGCCCGAGGTCCTCGCCCCTTAGCCTTGGCCAAGCCCCCTTCTAAGATCGCAACAGTGGCCCGCCGAGCGACGCAGCACCCTCGGGCCCCGTCGGCCTTGGCGCACCCCCTCAAGCAAGGAGGTGATGTGGGCGAGGAGGAGGCGGAGGCCACGGAGAGGAGATCGGGCAAGGGCCGGGGGGAGGAGGAGGGCGGGCCTGGGACGAGGGAGGGCAGTGGAGAGGGGTCGGAGGGCTGGCCTGGGCACGGCGGAACGCCACGAGGGAGCCGAGCCAGTAGCGGGGCGACGGAGGAAGCCAGAGCAACAAGGGGTGGCGCCAGGCCAGTGGCCGGCTAATCAACAAGAGGAGAGAAGGTAAAGGGGAGAAGGAACGAGGAATAGAAAGAAGAGAGAGAATCCAGGGGTTTTGTGAAAAAGGATAAGTGGATTGGAGGTGGATTAGCACCTAAATCGGGGTTGTTCAATCTAGATCCAATGCTCCTAGTTGTCATTTGCACCTTAGCACTAAATACCCATTTGCACTAGATACTATATATATATATATATATATATATATATATATATATATATATATATATATATATATATATATATATATATATATATATATATAAAATATGATGCCAGTTTTAAAGGCATAAGTAGCCACCGCTTGGAGACTTTATAGAGAAGAGAGTAGAAATGGAATGGTAGGGCGCACCTAGGACGCAAGGTAGGAGAACTTGACCTAAGCATGAACACGATTATACGCATAAAGGTGAAATAAATAGTGAGAAGCAACGAATGACATCTTGACAAAATGACAAATCAACAATAAGTCATAACATACATATCACACATTTTATACATCTATTTTTGCAAATCATCAATCATACATATCAAACCCATGGTTCACCAAGAAAGTTTCCACTATCAATAGCAGACAACACTTGACACTACGAATAAGTCATAACTCATAACAATATAACATATCAACAAATGGGTACATATCAACAACCCAATAAAGCATAACATATCAACAACCCATACATATCAATAGCAGAGACAACACTTGACACTTCGAATAAGTCATAAGTCATAACAATATAACATATCAACAGACAACGACCCATACATATCAACACCCAATACTTCAATAGCAGCATAACACTTACACTTGAATTCACTCATTCAAAGAATCAAGAATCAACACAAGTGCACAACCATTCAAACCTGCGAGGGAGGGGGAGCTGCGGTGCTAGGGAGCAAAGAAGGAAGGGGCAAGCAGCAAAGCAGAGATCGTGTGGGGCCGGCCGGGAGGGGAAGGAGGGCGGCCTGGGACGAGGGAGGGCCGCCAGGAGGAGGGGTCGAGGCGGCAGCACTGGGCACGGCCGGAACGCGAGGGAGCCGAATGGTAGTAGGCAGACGGAGGAAGCCAGAGAGAGCAATGGCGGCCGGCGCCTGGGGGGCTTCGGCGGGCTAATCAACAAGAGGAGAGAAGGTAAAGGGGAGAAGGGAACGAGGAATAGAAAGAAGAGAGAGAATCCAGGGGTTTTGTGAAAAAGGATAAGTGGATTGGAGGTGGGATTAGCACCTAAATCAGGTTGTTCAATCTAGATCCAATGCTCCTAGTTGTCATTTGCACCTTAGCACTCAAATACCCATTTGCACTAGATACTTCCCATATATATATATATATATATATATATATATATATATATATATATATATATATATATATATATATATATATATATATATATAATATGATGCCGCTTTTAAAGGCATAAGTAGCCACCGCTGGAGACTTTATAGAGAAGAGAGTAGAAATGGAATGGTAGGACGTACCTAGGATGCAAGGTAGGAGAACTTGACCGGCATGAACACAGTTACACAGACAAAGGTGAAATAAATAGTGAGAAGCAACGAATGACATCTTGACAAAATGACAAATCAACAATAAGTCATAACATACATATCACACATTTTATACATCTATTTTTGCAAATCATCAATCATACATATCAACAGCCCATGGTTCACCAAGAAAGTTTCCACTATCAATAGCAGACAACACTTGACACTTCTGAATAAGTCATAACTCATAACAATATAACATATCAACAGCCGGTACATATCAACAACCCAATAAAGCATAACATATCAACAACCCATACATATCAATAGCAGAGACAACACTTGACACTTCTGAATAAGTCATAAGTCATAACAATATAACATATCAACAGATAACAAACCCATACATATCAACATTAATACTTCAATAGCGGACAACACTTACACTTCAATTCACTCATTCAAAGAATCAAAGAATCAACACAAGTGCACAACCATTCAAACTACGAGGGAGGAGTGGAGCTGCGGTGCTAGAGAGCAAAGAAGGAAGGGGCAAAGCAGCAAAGCAGCAGAAAGAGTAGAAGGGTCGAGGGGAGTCAAGGCGCTAGGGGATGTCGAGACCCAAAATTAAGATTCGGGACCCTCGTGTTTAAAGCACTAGCCTCAGATCGTGCTAGTGCACACAAGTGTCAACAAAGATGGCAATCGATCCATACAAGCGATTAATAATAACATAAATGATTAACTTTGATTAACAAATAATGGTTTTGACCTTAAGGTCGAGTTTACAACTATTGAGCCACGCAGGGCTAACATAGGAAATAAACGGCAGCAGAAACATAAACGGTAGTGGCACCCCATCGGTCCGCCACAGGCAACCGACTGGGATCAAGACCTTACGATCAGGCACCTTCGATGTACTCGTCCTCGAATGCTGGTGAAGACTCCTCCTCTGCTTGATTCGTCAAAACAAGCGTGAGTACACACCGTACTCGCAAGCAAACCACAGAGATGCAAAATATATATATCTTTGGCTTTTTTACAAAGGAAGGCATTTCGTGGCTCTTTTGCATAAATGCAACTTTTGCAATTAAATACAATTAATAGATTAAAGCAATTAAAACAAATAGACGATAATAATTTTAACAAGTTATTTCACAAAGACACACACACAAACCCTAACAAAGTTATTCACATAGCTAGATGATTTAATCACATAGCTCCCTTCCCACACAGCTTTTATGAAAATCTACACCTAGTGTCAAATCCCGAGCATTGTCCATGATCATGACGCGCTATTCGAATAGATTAAGTTACACTCTGCAGAGTTTGTACACTTTACCCACAAGATACAATTAGTGTAGCTAACACTAATCATAACAAAGCATTTGAGATACCTTATCCTACTATGCTAGGCAGTCTCAAAACAGCATGTGGTCGCACAGAAGCTCAGTTCAATAGCGCACATGGTGAGGTCCTTAATTGACCAAGGCAAGACTTCCAGCTAACTAAACCACATAGACACACAGATTTTTAATATTCACACGATCACACAGTCCACCCTTTCACACAAGATCCACCCCTTGCCTCACCCAAAACCTTTTACCACCCCGGTTGATTTAAGTGCAACATATGCCACAAAGACACATAGTACACAGTTTGTTCATTAGTTTCATATTCACTTAGTCAATTTATAACAAAGAAGATACATGACAAGTGAGTCGTGGCATGGCTAAGCAATCTAATACGCAACTAACCAACCCACGTTGGTGCTACAATATTTACCAACTAATTATCCACTAGGGCGACAAGGAATCAAGGCTTAACAATTACACAATGGAGGCATATCAATTTGGAATTAACTCATCGCACCCAAAAGCTTTTAAATAAATACTTGAATTAAGATGCAGTAATTTGAATTAAAATACTTTTATAAAACTGGGAAGCAAAATGGTCAAGGGCATAGCTTGCCTTGAAAAGGATCTAGGAATTGATCTTGGTCGTGGAAAGGTCCTTCTTCTTCAACTCTTCCAAAGAACGTCAAGTCTACTCAAGCGACACAAACAACAAAACTAAATAAAACCAGAAGCAAATAACTCCAATAAAATAATCAAAAATCTCCAGTAGATAGATCTGGATTTTAGACAATTTAGAAATTTGAAAGAATGGGTTTGGAGTTAGGATTCAATTATTATGAATTTTACAAATTTTAACCTAGATTTGGAAATTAAATAAATTCTAAATTCTAAAACTAAACTGAACTCCAAATTACATAATTATATGTTATTTAACTAGACAATAATTTTCCAAGATTTTAGCAATTTAAATCATCCAATTTGGATTTGGGATTCAAAAGATATGAATTTTACAAGTTTTAACCTATCTCTTGAATTTTAAATGAATTTCTAAATTTAAACAAAAGTCAAATTTAAATAATTTTGATTTGATTAGCTAGATCTTAATTTTATATGAATTTAGAAATTTGAAACACCCAATTTGGAGTTTGGATGCAAAAGTTATGAATTTTACAAATTTAAACCTAAATCTGTTATTTAACAATTTCGAATTATTTTTCTAAAGGAAATTCTAGTTATTGCGCAAGGTGACGCGTGAAGGATTTTCCGAAATGAAATAATAAAGAAAACCTGACATGTGGGGCCCACATGTCACAGATGGCTCACCAGAGACCTGGTCTCACCGAGCCCTCGAATCTGGGCGAGGTGGATCGCCACGCTACTGACACGCAAGGCCTTGACGCGGCGCCACGCAGACTACACGCAAAGTGGGCGCCGAGGTGGTCACGACGTGACGGGCGGCGAAGGGCGGCAAGACGGAACCAAGGGTCCCGCGAAGCAGCGGCGAAGACGGCGATGAGTGGTACAGGGAGGTGGAGGGGAACACGGGGATCTCGAGGGTGTACTCACGGGTGCTTACGGACGAGCGAGGCGGCCGGCGGCGAGGTTTTGGCGGAGGAGGAGGTGCGGGCTCGACGGCGACGGCGTTAGAGTGCTCCTCCAACGAGACGAAGGTGACTCCGAGGTTCCTCTCGATCGCGCGATGCCAACGGTGTAGGCGTCGAGGCCCCGGCGGCTTCGGTTGTGACGGGATTGCTCGTCGGAGCAAGCGGCGGCGAGATTTGGTCTACAAGCTCCTGCGGCGGCTCAAGGGCTCGGGGAGAGGTGTGGGTTGGGGATTTGAGTTGCGGGGGCGCGATCCGGGGTGCCTTTATAGGGCCGAGAGGCACCGAGGCGTGGCGACGAGGAGATCGTGGCGGCGGCGTTGCGGAACGTGGCAAGCCGCCGCGAGGATGAGGGGGTCGTGAGGTGTGGCGGTGGGGTGTCGGCGCGCGCAGAGGACGCGGGAGGTTGGAGGCACCCGTTCTGGCTTCGGCGTTGACCGCCATAGCGATTCTTGCCATGAGAACGCATGGAGACGAAGACGGCGAAGGTGACGACCAGAAGGCCCGCTAAGGCGAGACAGGAGGCGCCCACGCCACAAAGAATGGGCGAGGCTACGGGCAAGGAAGGAGATCCAAGCGTCCAACTCAGATCGGACGGCTACGGAGGATTGGGCCGAGGTGAACAGTAATGGGCTGAGGGAAATCGGTCGAACACTATTTGGAGTTTTAAATAGCTTTTTCTTTTTAAGAAAATAGCAGAAATTCAAATAAGCAATGGAAAATAGCAAATAAACTTGGAAAAATTCCAGAAAATTCCAGAAAATATATCCAAGCTCATAGAATCCAAATAAAATAATTTTGACTATTGTTCATGTTGACTTTAGTCATATTAAATTGTTTTGTTACACCAGGTCCAATATTAAGCTTTTAATTTAAATTCAAATAAATCCAAATGGTGAATTTTCTCCCTACTAACTATTCAAAGGATTTTTAAAGTTCAAAATTGGGATGTTACAAACCTCCCCCTTAAAGGAATCTCGCCCCGAGATTCGGGCTAACTGGAGAAAAGGCTAGGAAACCGGCTTTCAACTCTTCTTCACGCTCCCACGTTGCTTCACCTTTCAGTGGTGGCTCCATTGCACTTTGCAAAAACGAATCGTCTTGCTCCTAGTCCGACGCTCGTGACATCCGAATCTTGACCGTTTGCTCTTTGTAGGTGAGGTCTTCTTTTAGTTCAATTGACTCGACGGTGCTTGTTCTTCTCGCACACGAAGACACTTCTTCAGCTGCGAGACGTGAAAGACATTGTGTACTCCTGCTAGCGATTGTGGCAGCTCTAACTGATAAGCCACTTCTCCACGACGTTCCAAAATCTTGAACGGACCAACATACCGAGGGGCAAGTTTCCCTTTGGCATGGAACCTTTTCACACCTCTGAGGGGCGTAACTCGGAGATACACAAAATCTTCTGGCTCAAAACTGAGATCACGACGACGATTGTCGGCATAACTCTTCTGCCTCGACTGAGCTATCTTCCGTCTCTCTCCGATCATGGACACTTGCTCTTCTGCTTCTTGAATAATATCCGGACCAAAGATCATGACGTCAAATTGCTTTCGACCAGTTCAACGGGGTTCTACAGGCCCGACCATACAAAGCTTCAAACGGTGACATTTGCAAACTGGCTTGATAACCGTTGTTGTACGAGAATTCTGCATATGGTAAACTCTTATCCCAACGGTAGCATTTGCTAGCGCATGTGCTCTCAAAGATATCCTCCAATATTTGATTAACCCTTTCACCGCCCATCTGTTCGGGGTGATACGCAAGATCGAAATTTAGGTGAGTCCCTAAGGCTTCATGTAAACTCTGCCAAAATCGGGAGGTGAACTGAGATCCTCGATCTGACACAATCTTCTTAGGTACACCATGCAAACTGACAATCTTTGACATATATAGCTCTGCTAGACGATCTCCTGAATACATGGTTTTGTTGGTAAGAAATGGGCAACTTTAGTCAAACGATCCACTATTATCCAAATCGAATCGAGTCCGATTGAGTCTTGGGTAAACCGTAATGAAATCCATTCGATTTCTTCCCACTTCCACTCTGGAATCTTCAAGGGTTGCAATGCAGACCTCTTGGCCTCTCGATGTTCTCGCTTTAACTTTCTAACACACATCGCACAAGGCAACGAACTCGCGACGTCTCGCTTCAAATTCGCCACCAAAACTTATTCTTAACATCCCGATACATCTTAGTACTACCGTGGTGAATCGAATACTTTGAGTCATGGGCCTCCTTCAGATTAGCTGCCTCAATCCATCAATATCCGAACGCATAAATACGCCCATTGATCCACAAGATATCCCGATCATCCATCGTGAAGTCCTTGAACTTCCCTTCATCATCCTCTTCTTAATGTCTGAGAACTCGAGTCTTTCTACCGAGCCATGAATCTGCTTCTCCAAAGTAGATCAGACTTCCAAGTTTGCTACGAATCCTTCAGATACTACTTCTAGCTTCAGCTTCTGGAATTCCTCTTGAAGTTCTGAACAAGGCTCTTTCACTTCCAAAGCATTGCAGTGGCTCTTACGGCTCAAAGCATCTGCAACGACATTGGCTTTACCAGGATGGTAATGGATTCCAAGATTATAATCCTTTATCAACTCTAGCCATCTCCTCTGTCTCATATTCAGATCTGACTAAGTGAAAATATATTTCAGGCTCTTATGATCTGTGTATACCTCACAGCGATTACCGATGAGGTAATGACGCCAAATCTTCAAAGCATGCACTACGGCAGCTAATTCCAGATCATGGGTGGGGTAATTTTCTTCATGAGGCCTCAATCGCCTTTGACGATAAGCGGCAGCTCTTCCTTCTTGCATCAGACACACCCTAATCCTTGACGCGAAGCATCACAATAGATATCAAAATCCTTGCGAATATCCGCGAGAATCAAGACTTTCGGGTCAAGTCAAACCTTCTTCAATTCTTGAAAACTTTCTTCACAAGTCAGTCCAGTAAACTTTTTTCTTTCTTCAACAATTGCGTAAGAGGTTTAGCAATTGATGAAAATCCTTCAATGAAACGGCGATAATATCCTCGCTAATCCCAAGAAACTACTTAACTGAAAGTGATCTTGGGTTGTTCCTAATGTAATACTGACTTTTAACTTTACTAGGTCAATCACTACTACAAATGCCATTACATGACCAAGAAAATCCACTTCTTTTTTCCAAAAATCGCACTTGCTAAACTTAGCATACAACCGATGCTCCCCGAGTGAATTAGTTATGATTAGATTGCTTAGCCATGCCACGACTCACTTGTCATGTATATCTTTGTTATAAATTGACTAAGTGAATATGAAACTGTGAACAAACTGTGTGTACTATGTGTCTTTGTGGCATATGTTGCACTTAAATCAATCGGGTGGTAAAAGGTTTTGGACCGAGGCAAGGGGTGGATATCTTGTGTGAAAGGGTGGACTGTGGATCGTGTGAATATTAAAAATCTGTGTGTCTATGTGGTTTAGTTAGCTGGAAGTCTTGCCTTGGTCAATTAAGGACCTCACCATGTGCGCTATTGAACTGAAGCTTCCTGTACGACCACATGCCTGTTTTGAGACGGGCCTAGCATAGTAGGATAAGGTATCTGAAATGCTTTGTTATGATTAGTGTTAGCTACACTAATTGTATCTTGTGGGTAAAGTGTACAAACTCGCAGAGTGTAACTTAATCTATTCGAATAGCAGCGTCATGATCATGGACAATGCTCGGGATTTGACACTAGGGTAGATTTTCATAAAAGCTGTAGGGAAGGGAGCTATGTGATTAAATCATCTAGCTATGTGAATAACCCGTTAGGGTTGTGTGTGTGTCTTTGTGAAATAACTTGTTAAAATTATTATCGCTCTATTTGTTTTAATTGCCTTTAATCTATTAATTGTATTTAATTGCAAAAGTTGCATTTATGCAAAAGAGCCATGTAATGCCTTCCTTTGTAAAAAGCCAAAGATATATATATTTTGCATCTCGTGGTGTGGCTTGCAGTACGGTGTGTACTCACGCTTATTTTGACGAATCAAGCAGAGGAGGAGTCTTCACCAAAGATTCGAGGACGAGTACATCGAAGGTGCCCGATCAGAAGGTCTTGATCCCGATCGCTGTTCGTGGCGGACCGATGGGGTGCCACTACCGCTTATGTTTCACGCCGCTTATTTCCTATGTTAGCTCTGCGGGCTCAATAGTTGTAAACTCGACCTTAAGGTCAAAACCATTATTTGTTAATCAAAGTTAATCGCTTATGTCATTATTCGCCAGTATGGATCGACACATCTTTGTTGACACTGTGTGCACTAGCACGATCCTGGGCTAGTGCTTTAAACACAGAGGGTCCCGAACCTTAATTTTGGGTCTCGACAAATTGTAACATCCCAATTTTCAGAACTTTAAAAATCCTTTGAATAGTTAGTAGGGAGAAAATTCACCATTTGGATTTATTTGAATTTAAATTAAAAGCTTAATATTGGACTCGTGTAACAAAACAATTTAATATGACTAAAGTCAACATGAACAATAGTCAAAATTATTTTATTTGGATTCTATGAGCTTGGATATATTTTCGGAATTTTCTCGAATTTTTCCAAGTTTATTTGCTATTTTCCATTGCTTATTTGAATTTTCGCTATTTTCTTAAAAAGAAAAAGCTATTTAAAACTCCAATAGTGTTCGCCGATTTCCCTCGGCCAAGATCGCTCATCTCGCCCAATCCTCCGTGAGTCAGTCCGATCCGAGTTGGACGCTGATCTCCTTCGCCAGGCAAGGCCGCCTCTCTCGACGCATGGGCCGCCTCCTCTCTCGGCGCTAAGCGGCCCGCTTATAGGGTCGCCACCTTCGCTGCTTCGTCTCGCTGCTCACAAGAATCGCCATGGGCGGTCAACGCCGAAGCCAGAACGGGCGCCTAACCTCCCGCGTCCTCTGCGCGGCGCCACGACGCCCCACGACCCCACCGCCACACCTCACGACCCCTCATCTCGCGCCGGTGGCGCCCACGTTCCGCAATCGCCGCCGCCACGATCTCCTCGTCGCCACGCCGCACTGGTGCCTCCCGCCCTATAAAGGCACCCCGGATCGCGCCGCCCGCAACTCAAATCCCCAACCCACACCTCTCCCCGAGCCCTTGAGCCGCCGCAGAGCTTGTAGACCAAATTCGCCGCCGCTTGTTCGACGAGCAATCCTGTCCACAACCGGCCGCCGGGCCTCGACGCCTACACCGTTGGCATCACAGCGATCGAGAGGAACCTCGAGTCACCTTCGCCTCGTTGGAGGAGCACTTAACGCCGCCGCCGCCGAGCCCGCACCTCCTCCTCCGCCAAAACCGCCACGGCCGCCCGCCGCTCGTCTGAAGCACCCGTGAGTACACCTCGAGATCCCCGTGTTCTCCACCTCCTGTACCACTCATCGCCGTCACCGCTGTCGCTCACGGGACCCTTGGTTCCCCGCGGCGCCGCCGCCGCCGCCCACGCCGACACCACCTCGGCAGCTTTGCGTGTAAATCTGCGTGGCGCCGCCACAGGCCACCACAGGCGCCAAGGCCCACCCCGCCCAGATTCTGAGGCTCAGAGACCTGGGCCATCAGTGAGTTATGCTAACGACATGTGGGCCCCACATGTCGTTTTTTTATTATTTCATTTCCGAAAATCCTTCACGACGCCACCTTATGCAATAATTAGAATTTCCTTTAGAAAAATAATTCGAAATTGTTAAATAATGATTTAGGTTTAAATTTGTAAAATTCATAACTTTTGCATCCAAACTCCAAATTGGGTGTTTCAAATTTCTAAATTCATATAAAATTAAGATCTAGCTAATCAAATCAAAATTATTTAAATTTGACTTTTGTTTAAATTTAGAAATTCATTTAAAATTCAAGAGATAGGTTAAAACTTGTAAAATTCATATCTTTTGAATCCCAAATCCAAATTGGATGATTTAAATTGCTAAAATCTTGAAAATTATTGTCTAGTAAATAACATATAATTATGTAATTTGGAGTTCAGTTTAGTTTTAGAATTTAGAATTTATTTAATTTCCAAATCTAGGTTAAAATTTGTAAAATTCATAATAATTGAATCCTAACTCCAAACCCATTCTTTCAAATTTCTAAATTCGCCTAAAATCCAGATCTATCTACTGGAGATTTTTGATTATTTTATTGGAGTTATTTGCTTCTGGTTTTTATTTAGTTTTGTTGTTTGTGTCGCTTGTAGTAGACTTCGACGCCGAAGAGTTGAAGAAGAAGGACCTTCCACCACCAAGATCAATTCCTAGATCCTTTTCAAGGCAAGCTATGCCCTTGACCATTTTGCTTCCCAGTTTTATAAAAGTATTTTAATTCAAATTCTCGCATCTTAATTCAAGTATTTATTTAAAAGCTTTTGGGTGCGAGTTAATTCCAAATTGATATGCCTCCATTGTGTAATTGTTAAGCCTTGATTCCTTGTCGCCCTAGTGGATAATTAGTTGGTAATATTGTAGCACCAACGTGGGTTGGTTAGTTGCGATTAGATTGCTTAGCCATGCCACGACTCACTTGTCATGTATACCTGTTATAAATTGACTAAGTGAATATGAAACTGTGTGAACAAACTGTGTGTACTATGTGTCTTTGTGGCATATGTTGCACTTAAATCAACCGGTGGTAAAAGGTTTTTTGACCGAGGCAACGGGTGGATACTGTGTGAAAGGGTGGACTGTGTGGATCGTGTGAATATTAAAAATCTGTGTGTCTATGTGGTTTAGTTAATGGAAGTCTTGCCTTGGTCAATTAAGGACCTCACCATGTGCGCTATTGAACCGAGCTTCTGCATTTCTTTACATGCCTGCTTTTGAGACGGCCTAGCATAGTAGGATAAGGTATCTCAAATGCTTTGTTATGATTAGTGTTAGCTACACTAATTGTATCTTGTGGGTAAAGTGTACAAACGTGCAGAGTGTAACTTAATCTATTCAATAGCAGCGTCATGATCATGGACAATGCTCGGGATTTGACACTAGGGTAGATTTTCATAAAATCTGTAGGGAAGGAGCTATGTGATTAAATCATCTAGCTATGTGAATAACCTCGTTAGGTGTGGTATGTGTCTTTGTGAAATAACTTGTTAAAATTATTATCGCCTATTTGTTTTAATTGCCTTTAATCTATTAATTGTATTTAATTGCAAAAGTTGCATTTATGCAAAAGAGCCCTGTAATGCCTTCCTTTGTAAAAAGCCAAAGATATATATATTTTGCATCTCCGTGGTGTGGCTTAAGTAGCACGGGTGTACTCACGCTTGTTTTGACGAATCAAGCAGAGGAGGAGTCTTCACCAAAGATTCGAGGACGAGTACATCGAAGGTGCCCGATCGAAGGTCTTGATCCGATCGGTTTGTTCGGCGGACCGATGGGGTGCCACTACCGCTTATGTTTCACGCCGCTTATTTCCTATGTTAGTTCTGCGTGGCTCAATAGTTGTAAACTCGACCTTAAGGTCAAAACCATTATTTGTTAATCAAAGTTAATCGCTTATGTCATTATTCGCCAGTATGGATCGATTGCCATCTTTGTTGACACTGTGTGTACTAGCACGATCCTCGGCTAGTGCTTTAAATACAGAGGGTCCCTAACCTTAATTTCCTTTAGATTAATAGATTAAAGAAATTCTAATTATTGCGCAAGGTGACGTCAGCGAAGGATTTTCCGAAAATGAAATAATAAAAAGAAAACCTGACATGTGGGGCCCACATGTCGCAGATGGCTCACGTAGAGATCGGTCTCACCGAGCCTCTAACTGGGCGGTGGATCGCCACGCTGGCGACACGCGGGCGCTGACGCTGGCGCCACGCAGGACAACACGCAAGGCGGGCGCTGAGGTGGCTGTCGACGTGGACGGCGGCGAGGGCGGCGGCGCACGGGAACCAAGGGTCCCGGCGAACGGCGGCGAGCTGACGGCGATGAGTGGTACAGGGAGGTGGAGGGGAACACGGGGATCTCGAGGGTGTACTCACGGGTGCTTACGGACGAGCGAGGCGGCCGGCGGCGAGGTTTTGGCGGAGGAGGAGGTGCGGGCTCGACGGCGACGGCGTTAGAGTGCTCCTCCAACGAGACGAAGGTGACTCCGAGGTTCCTCTCGATCGCGCGATGCCAACGGTGTAGGCGTCGAGGCCCCGGCGGCTTTTGCCAGACGGATTGCTCGCTTCGAGCAAGCGGCGGCGAGATTTGGTCTACAAGCTCTGCGGGCGCTCAAGGGCTCGGGAGAGGTGGGTTGGGGATTTGAGTTATGAGGGCGGCGCGATCCCGGGTGCTTTTTATAGGGGCCGGAGGCACCAGTACAAGGCGGGCGACGAGGAGATCGTGGCGGCGGCAAGCAGGAACGTGGGCGCAACCGCCGCGAGGATGAGGGGTCCGGAGTGTGGCGGGGTCGTGGGGCGTCGTGGCGCACGCGCAGAGGACGCGGAGGTTGGAGGCGCCTGCGGTGCCGGCGCTGACCGCCATATGGCGGTTCTTGGCGGAGAATGCGCGGAGACGAAGACGGCAAGGTGACGACCTCAGAAGCGGGCCCGCTAAGGGCCGAGACAGGAGGCGCCCACGCCGAGAGAGAGAGAGAAGGCGCAGGCGAGCGGAGATCCAAGCGCCCAACTCAGATCGACGGCCACAGAGGATTGGGCCGAGATGAACAAGATCTGGCCGAGGGAAATCGCCCAACACTATTTGAGTTTTAAATAGCTTTTTTTTTTAAGAAAATAGCGTAAATTCAAATAAGCAATGGAAAATAGCAAATAAACTTGGAAAAATTCCAAAATTCCGTAAAATATATCCAAGCTCATAGAATCCAAATAAAATAATTTTGACTATTGTTCATGTTGACTTTAGTTATATTAAATTGTTTTGTTACACCAGTCCAATATTAAGCTTTTAATTTAAATTCAAATAAATCCAAATGGTGAATTTTCTCCTACTAACTATTCAAAGGATTTTTAAAGTTCAAAATTGGGATGTTACAGGAGTCATGGTATATGGGGAGTAGAGAAGGGAAGGGGGTAGAGCAGAGCAGAGAAGGGACTGAGGGGGAGCTACTGTGCTAGGGGCGAGCAGAGAAGGGAACGGGGCTGAGTAGCAGCAGAGCAGTGGAGGGGGTGCTGCGACACTAGGGGAGCGGGAAGAGAGGGGAGGGCGACACACCAGCAGTCGACACACCCAATAGGTGATAGATCTGTCATACCTCGACATCGTCGGTGTCGATGGTGAGGTAGCCAAGGCCGAGGTCGGGGGAGGGCGGCGCACCAGCAGTAGTAGAGTAGTGTAGGGGGTGCTGTGGCATCGGCGACGGGGTCGAGCGGTGGCATTGAGGTCGGGGGCACTCAGGTGGGGAGGAGAACAGACGAGAGTAAGGGCACTGGGGAGTGACGAGCTAGGGCGTAAATCCTAGCGGGATCCTACTAATAAAGACATATCACAGACGGTTCTATTATGGAACCGTCTATGATATGAGACATATCATAGACGGTCCATAATAGAACCATCAGTAATGTCTCATATCACAAACGGTTTCATAATAGAACCGTCTGTGATGTCTCATATCACAGACGGTTCTATTATGGAACCGTCTGTGATATGATATATCACAAACGTAATAGAACCGTCCGTCATAAGCAGGAATGGAGTCCGCTTGGATCTACTCGCCCTAACATGACGGCTTACGTATCATAGACAGTTTATAGATAAAACCGTCTATGATGGCTTACGTATCACAGACGGTTGGTAGTTGGAACCATCTATGATAACCTCTTCTCCACAAAATCTCCAAGCAGTGGCTACTTTTGCCTTTAAAACCGGCTTCGTATATATATACATAGTTCGTAGTCCCTTGTTAGCTAACTCGATGCCTGAATTCAGCTAGCTAGCTCGCTTTGTCGCTCATCCTAACATGCAGGAATCCACGGCCTATTTATTGATCCCAATACATCGAGTGTACCATTTGCTTCATGCCATGGATGATTGGCATGAATCAAATCATACACTCTAGTGTGTCGGGATCGACGAAGTAGGCTGTGTTTCACTTGAACGTTTAGGATGAACCACTACTACAGAAATGCTAATATCGACGCCGATCACGCACGGTTCATCGAAACCGCCTCAGATAAACACAATCTCGCACGGTTTTTGTTTACCCACCGCTCGTGTTATTCTCCGTGCTAAAACCATTCGTGAAGAGGTCATATCATAGACGGTTCATGTTTGAACCGCTTAGAAGTATCACAGACAGTTACGATTAAAACCGCCCGTGATATTACCCAATATCACGACGGTTTTTGGTCGTAACCGCTCTGTGATACTTCACGAGACGGTTCCAAACATGAACCGTCTGTGATATGACCTCTTCACAGACGGTTTTTGTTAAAAACCGTCCATGATAATTAACTCATCACAAACGGTGCAAAGGTACATATATAGCTCCCTCACCAATGTAGTCTTCTTGATCTCCATCTCTAGTGCTACCAGAGGTCCATCGCCGCTTGCGTGCCGGTTTGAGTATCGCCACACCTCACCGAGCCGCCCGCCAGGTGGTCCATTTCATTTATTGTCGCCGAGGAGCTTGCCGCCGCCGCCTGTTCACCGATCGACAACCACCGCCTTGGACCTTCCCCGACTTTATTGACACCTTCCTCGTGATCGAGGTGAGCTACCGAGCATAAGCATCCTTTAATTTGAGTAGTTTCAGCGTTTACGCCAAATCGCTAGTTTCAGACGCCGCCACAGACATCACCGCTGGTTCACCTCAAAGCACCTTAGGCCGAGCCACCGACTATTAGCAATGCGATATCACCCTAAGCCCGCTTTGAGCTTCAAATCCTACTATTTTTAATCATTTAGTTAATAAACTAACGAGTCTATGACATGTAGGATCGCCATAGATTTTATAAATAAAATCATGAAATAAAAAATGAGTTATCGACAAGTAGGGCCCACGTAAGTTAATAAAATCCAAAAATGTAAAAGTGAAAAAGCGTAATTAAGCCTTAGAAAATACGCCAAGTCACCATTTTATTTATTTTCGTGGTTTTCAATACGAACCGTGTGATGGACCGGTCGATGTACGCCGAGAACCGTGTGAGTGAAGAGTATATTAATGGTGTGTCTACTTTTACAAGAGCCGCCGAGGAGGATATGTTGAATAAGGGCGGAATATATGTATCGTCCATGCATTGATCGCGAGAATCAAGATGTTTAACAACCGAGCGCAGATCAAGTACACTTGATTCAAGGGGTTTCAAAAGGGTTATACATGTTGGACCACCACGGTGAAGAGCATATTATACAGAAGTCAATGATATGCATATTATACAGAAGTCAACGATATCCCGCCAATGATGTCGATTGTGGTTCCGATTCGGATAGGTCGCACGATGACAATCTAGATCGATGCTTCATGATGCGTAGGAACTATGATGAGAGGGAGTATGTTCAATTAGGGGCTTGATGGAGGACTCTGAGAAACCTTTGTTCCTGGCCGCAAGTCGAATACACAAGGTTGTCATCCGTGCTTAAACCGCTGAAATTGAAGGCAAGCAACGGTTGGTCCGACAAGAGTTTCACTTGAGTTGTTAGGTCTCTTAGTGGACATGCTTCGAGGGAAATGAGTTGCCCAAAACCACCTACAAAGCCAAGAAGGTTCTTTGTCCATTGGGAATGGAAGTAGAAAGAATACATGCATGTCCGAACGATCGTATCCTCTACCGTAACGAGTATACAAACATGCATGTATGTCCGGTATGCAACGATCCCGATACAAGCGTAAGAATCAATCGATGACGATTTAGGAATCGAGGTGAAGAAATGACCTCTGCTAAGGTGGCGTGGTATCTTCTGTAATTCCCCGCTTGAAGAGGTTTTTATAACCCAAAGAATGCAAAATCGTCAGATTGGCACTCGAAGAGCGTAAGAATGACGGAAAGTTAAGACACCCCGCCGATTCCGCCCAAAGGAGAAACATCGATAGGAGGTTTGCAGACTTCAAAAGGAACCGAGGAATATAAGGTTTGGATTAAGTACAGATGGAATGAATCCTTTCGTAACATGAGCAATGACATAGCACTTGGTCCGTGACGCTCAGATCTACAACCTTCCTCCTTGGTTGTGTATGAAGCGGAAGTATATTTTGTTGTCGATATTTATCCAAGGGCCAAGCAACTGGGAATGATATTGATGTGTACCTAGCACCATTGATGGAAGATCTAAAATATCGTGGATTGAAGGGTACATGTATGGGATGCGCATAAACGGAGAACTTCACTTTACGCCTTTTGTTACGCACCATAAATGATTATCCCGCCCTTGCTAACTGTCGTGCCGAGTACAAAAGGGCCAAAGCACAGACTCACCGCTAGATGATACCGAGAGTGTGTGGTTGAATCACTCACAAGAAAACCGTGTACATGCGTCATTATAGGTTCCTTCGAGGGCTCACCCATACCGTGAGGATGAAGAAACAATTCGACGGAGAGAAGGAGGACAGCTTTAGCTCCAAGGCATTTAAGGTAAAAGAGGTCTATGATATGGTTAAGGATTTAGATGTTGTTCTTGGAAAAGGATGTAAATCGAGGACCCGTAAGAAGAACATGTGGAAGAAGAGATCAATATTTTGGGACTTATCTTATTGGGAGCACCTAGAAGTTCGCCAACGATCGACATCATGCACGAGAGAGGAATGTATGTGATGACTTGATTGGTCTCTTATCAACATTCGTGACAAAACAAAGGATGGTGTCAACGCACGCTTGACTTGGTTGATATGGACATCGACTTGAGTTAGCACCAACAAGGACCGATAAGGACGAACGACCTTCCCCGCTTATTACACTGGCCCAAGGCCGAGAGAACCGAATTGTGCTTGCTTGCATGGTGTGAAAGTTCCGTCTCGTTACTCCGCCAACATGAAGAAACTTGTTTCGATGGAAGATTTGAAGTTAATTGGCATGAAGTCTCATGATTGTCATGTGTTGATGACACAAATGCTCCCTATTGCGATTAGAAGTATTTTGCCGATCAAGGTCCGAGAGACAATCATAAGGTCAGGTTATTTCTTTAACACAATTGCTTAGAAGGTCATCAATCGAAGGACTAGATGCTCTGCAGGATGAGATGGTGACGACTCTATGTGATCTTGAGATGTATTTCTCCGCTATTTTTCGATATCATGGTCCATCTCATTGTTCATATTGTGAGGGAGATAAAGATGTGCGGGCCTGTTCCTATGTAGCATGTACTGCTCGAGAGGTTCATGGGAATTCTCAAGTCATATGTACGGAATCGATCTCGCCAGAGGGCAAGATCGCCGAAGGTTATGCAACCGAAGAGGTCATTGAGTTCTGCGCCGATTACATGGCTCAGTCGAACCGATAGGTGTGCCTCGATCTCGCCATGAGGGAAGCTCGAGGGTATCGACCATCTAAGGAAAGCAATCACTCCAGATATGGATGCGTATGCTCAAGCCCATTTCACGGTCTTGCAACACATGACCAAGTGTCCTCAGATATCGACCAAAGACAAGGACGCAGCTTCGCAATAGAATCCAAAGGCGCCGGATGTTTGGATCATGAGACAACACAATGCATAGCAGTTCAACCAATGGTTGAAGGAGCGACTTGCTAGGAGCTCGTCAAGTGATATGTCGACACGGTTGGCAAAAGGGCCAACATTTACAGCTTGTAACATGGCGAGGATACGACATAAATGGGTACACATTCTATACGCAGCTCGTGGATATAAAAAGCACTAACCGTAGCAAGGGTATCCGTGATAGATGCATTCAAGACCGATGGGCCGAGGAGCTCCTACTATGGGCAAATAGAGGAGATATGAGAGCTCGCCACGTGCTTTTCAAGATCCCCTATTTTGGTGCCGTTGGGTCCATCTCCCACAAGTGAAGGTCGATAAGCACAGGCGTCACTACCAGAGACCTCGAACGGTCGGATACAAAGACGAACCATTCGTGATCAAGCAACTGTTGTTCAAGTCTTCTATGTTACCGATTCGCAAATAAGAAGCGCCATGTAGTTCTTCATGGAAAAAGGAGGATTGTCGGAGTTGAGAATGTAGTGGACGAGGAAGAATACAATCAATTTGACGAGCTGCCTCCTTTCGGAAATGGCATAAGGGTCAAGGAAGAAGAACGTGACGAAACTAGCTACATACACGTCGATCATCATGAAGGGCTAATTTTTAAAGATTAATTGAACAATGTGTGTATATATATGTACGTTCTGATGAATAGTTAATTTTAGTTCATTTGAGTTAATTAATTGATTTGTACTGTGAAATGGATGTGATTGTTTCTCAAATGAATGTGAATTGGATGTATATACATGTACTTGTTGTCTTTTCTGCTTGTTTCAGAGGGCATGGCTAGCATTTCTTGAGGCTAGCCAATAAACAGATCTAGATATTAACCAATACAAAATAATATCACAGACGGTTTGAACTACAAACCGTCTTACATCACATATCACGACGGTTGTTTATTAAAACCGCTCAGGATATATGTATATCATGCACGGTTGTTTATTAAAACCGCTCGTGATATCACATATCACTGACGGTTCTAAGTGAGAACCGTCTGAGGATATCATATATCACGCACGGTTCTAAGTTAGAACCGTCTGTGATGTCCATCCCTATTTATATTCGGACTCTAGCTAGGGTTTGCCGCGCCCGCCACTCTCAAATGATTAAGTTTCTCAACTCCTCGCTCCCTCCTCCCCCGAGCTCGTCGTCGTTGTCCTCGACGCCGCCTCCTCGAGCCCGGTGCGACTCCTCCCCTGATCCCGTCGACGCCGCCTCCTCCTCCCCAGCCGCCCCCCGAGCCCGCCGAGCCTCCTCCTACAGGCGCCCCCCGAGCCCACCGCCTCCTCCTACCCCGAGCCCGCCTCCTCCTCCCCGAGCCTAGCACACCTCCCTTCGACGCCGCCCGCTTCCCAGATCGCTTCCATGCTCGTCCTTCTCCTCGACGCCCAAAGGTAACCAATGCCGAAGTTGCCGACCCCGACGCCTTTCCCTAACTATTTCTATCAATAATCATCACGGTCCTCATGATAATTGTACTTGTTTTAGGAATTTGTATTTATTCTAGTCATTATTCATATGGTATTTGTTTTGATATCGCCATCGAATATATTGCAATGTGGTGTGGTGGGCTTGAGATGAATGCTCTGTGATGGTAATAGTCTTGTACTGAAATTGTTTTGATAATCAGGTTTGTACTTGAGCTCTAATTGGAATGCTTACTCTACATCTGATAGCAACATCAAAATGTTAAATCTTGGCTTTATGCTGATTTCATTTGTTCACATGATGTTCTATTTCTTGTGAAGATGTCTTCCGCTTCATTCTTCATCATCGCCGCCTCATGTGTCTGATGATGCACCATCCTCTGGAACAATATCCAACCGCGTAGAAGAAGAGGAATATTGAAAAGGCCCGGGCCGATTTACCATCACGAGGTCGATCACTGGGACCCCTATCAATCCTCGCCGAAAGCAAAGGTCCGTGATTCCGGAGAACGGTCGTAATAGTTGCACGGAACGGGTCAAGATCACCTACGATTCGTGGAAGGTGGTGCCCGACCATCGAAAAGCTGCTAGGCCGGGCGGATATTCTCGCATCGCTCGAGATCCCAGAGAACACCTAGACTCAGGCGACGACACACGCTGCTACAGCGGCAAAGCGTGGAAGAACTTCAAGAGCACGCTTGTCAAGAACTACGCGAGAAGGATCTCGAGGGCGCCTTCCACAAGTATCCATTCTGGAAGAGCCCGGCCGAAGTTTAGGCGAAGAAGACGACAGATGAATTTAGGAGTGAAAGTGCGGCGACACGCCCTCCGTGCAAAAACAAGCACCCCTACGCACTCGCACCACCGGGTATGCGTAAAGCCCCGATATGGTGGGATCAGAGAATGAGGCAAGTCGCTCAATGTCTCCCCGCTATTTCCCGAGATCACCGATGTGCGCCCGATAAAGGGTTATTTGCGAGGTTATGTATTGGATCTACGGGAAGCGATTTTCCAAACCTCAAGACCGTGAAGTGTCTCAAATACCGTAAGATATCGAACTACCTAGTTTGTAATTACTCCATAACTTCATAGGAAGTGAAATGACATGTCGAGCTATTGCAGATAACGCCGAGTGCACAATCTTCCCAAGGCTCATTCCAGTGCATAAGGAGAAAGATATACTCTCTGCGTCAGAGGAAACAAAGTGAGCATCCGTGTCGCACGAGAGGCGCCGGTGTTTTTGTTACATGGAAACAATGGTTCCAAGCGACTCGGATCGCATCGAGTAGGAAGAGAGCCAAAGCCGAGCGCGATGGAAAGCTACGAGAGGATCTTCGCATCCTCGAGATGAGCTCACCGAAAAAATCGAGAGGAGGTCATTGAAAAAATCGACATGAGGTCACTCAATCCTCGATTGAGATTCGCATCCGAGCAAAAGCAGATAGAGACCTTTGAGGAAAGGATTAGGGATTGCAACTCCCAAATCGCTTGCAAGCCCCTCGCCTCACTGTGCTAGCCACCCCAAACTTCCGAGTAGTCAATTCAACCCTAACCCTACCCCAATAGGTGACGATAGATTTCCGCCGATGACATCCGTAATAATTATTATCTCCGAATGCTCGATCCATTGATAGGCCTATTGGAGTAGCTAATTTTGTATCGTTATGTACGTAGGTGGCTATGAAGTGCAAGCTCCAAGTGAGATATGTCTCTGTTGTCCTAGATGCTGCTTGGGGCCAGGTGTATCCATCCGGTGTCGGAGCTTTGGTGCACGGTGCAAATCTAGCTACTGGTTTCGCAAAAGTGAATGTGGACGGTGTTTTGCCAATTTCGAGGTCGTCCCGCTGAAAATTCCCCAAACGATGAGGTCATGACTCTAGGGCAAGCCGCTGGAACATTCATCCAAAGGGCCCAAGGAGGACATCCGCTCGAGCTACCGCTCCGTGTCAACTTCACGGAATGTCCGCGAACGGCATCAAGTCCACGGACCCGATCGACCGGTTACCCAGACCGACACGGCAAGGGCCCGCCGATCACATGCATCTACACCTTATGCTCACCGACTCTTGTGAAGTCGACCTATACAAAGCGAGGCAGCAAGGGCAAGGGCAAATCAAAGACGATCGACTCTCTCTCCCGATATCCCCTTCTTGCCGCTATTCGAAATTCAAGCTAAGTGAGCCGTTGTTCGAGAAGTTAGACAACCCAACCCTAGGACCGGATTGCACGGAATTGCATACATGGTACATGGAGCGATCCAACAAGCCGTTGATCAACGACGCCGGGTTTCACCGTCAAGTTCAAGGAGGATCATTTTAACCACGCATCAAGACGTTGTCTTCACGGTGACCTTCGACGACTTGTTCGCTCTCTTCAACCTCGACGAGCTCGACGCCTCACTCATACGATGTCGACAATCGTAAGTGTGTACAATCATGGTCAATGTTTGTGTAATACCGATAAATGTTATATATAACTCCTTGCTTTTGTATAATAGATACATGATCTCTGGGTTTAAAGAAGGAAATCACCGTAGGTTTCTCGACCCACACATTGTCTCCGAAAGAAGCATCACGATTTAATGCAACATTCGCCGAGAATTACGTTATAGATTTTTTCATGGCTCGCCGCAACAAGGAATTCATACTTTTGCCCTACAAGCAGAAGTAAGTGTTACACTACTGGCTATACTTGTTGATTTGTACTTTATAAGCAACACGAACTTAGGTTTAATGTCCATGCTAACATATCTGTGTAGCTACCACTGGATTCTAATTGTAATTATACCAAAACGGAAATGCGTAATATACCTAGATTTCCTACAGAGGGCCACTCACAACTTCATAATTATCCGGAATTTAATCATTAGGTAAACACATTTCCTCCATAGAAACTCTATTGTAGTCTTTCCTTCTTTTGCAATGGCTAAGGCTAACTTCTTGGAGTCACGAGGGTGTTCGACGTGTTACATGCTAGAGGATGGAATATCAAGGAAGGACGTCACATGATAAAAATTCCCTGCACTTGCTAGCTAGTACACATTAATCCTATATAACACGTGTAGTAATGCCCTCTAACTAACCAATTTATTTTTGTAAAGGTGCCACAAAGAAATTACCGGGCCGCAACGTCTGTGGATACTATGTTTGCCACAACATGCAACTACTCATCGATTCCGCGATCACCAATGATCCTCAGGTTTGTCAATCTTTCAACAATTATTTCATATATACTTACCAATTTATATAAGCATGAATTTAATCTTCCTATCGACAAAGTTGCACCATCGCATTTAAATGCGTTGGAACAGAGCGAGCTCATAAAAGTTCGATCATACTTTGCGTCATTCCTGAACAGACAGGTCATAAATCCAGATAGGAGTTTCCACAGTGTAGATTGAACTTGATTGGGATAGATTGAACTTAATGGTACATGTGTGTAATTTAATGTACATTAATGGTTAAAGTTAATTGATTTGTGAATTGATGTGCTTGTTTCAAATGAATGCAATTTTGATGTGCTTCAAATGAATGCTAATTGGATGTGCTTGTTTCAGAGGGCATGGCTAGCATTTCCGAGGCTAGCCAATAAATGTAAATAGATTTAGCAATGTAAAGACTATCACAGCATTTGTTTCATCTACAAACCGCCTATGATAGTATGTATTATGATGGTTCAAAACCGCTCTGTGATGACCTCATGCATTATCGACCCATAAACTCAGACGGCCACGAAACCATCTGTGATGGCGTTTTGAACCGCCTATGAAGGCCTTTTTCAGTAGTGAACGCCCAAGGAGCGAGCTAACTAGTCAATTCGTGCCTCGAAAGTTAGCTAACAAAGGCTACTTAACTACACACACACACACACGTATATACACACATATATACATATACATATACATATACATATACATATACATATACATATACATATACATATACATATATATATATATATATATATATATATATATATATATATATATATACATACATACATATATATATATATATATATATATATATATATATATATATATATATATATATATATATATACACACACACATGTATATACATACATACATACATATACATATATATACATACATACATATGTACGTATGTACCCAACGCTAGAGATTTGTAGAGAAGAGACCAAGAATAGAGAAGAGGGGAGGCGGGCTCGGGGAGGAGGCGGTGACTCTTTGTAAAACTCTCACAAGGATTGAGAATCTAGGTTATCAAAAGAGAAAAAAAAACATGTTAGTGCATGGCTGTAAGAAATTGGAATATGAGTGGTTAATGGATAATACTTGAATACAAGTCTAGTGAAACATATAAAATATGTTGAAACAAACAATTAAGACTCAACAATTACAATCACATCTCGCTCAAGTATTTTAATACTGAGTGGCAAATTTTTCATACTAAATAAGAAGACCACAAACTTCTGTAAAAAGAACATGAATGGTAATAAGATAACAATATATGGTAAGTTGATGATATATATCATGTAGAAGTTCATGTGCAAACTATGTGCAAGGATTTTGATTCCATAGATTCATAAGCTTTGATTCCAAAATTATTCATATACAGTTCATCCTATTGTTCCTGGAGATTCATTTCACATCTCATCAGTAAACACAACTAGTAACATTTGTGGTTTTCATGTCAAACAGATAAGAGCAGCAACCTGTAGAAACTCACATGTATCCATGAAACACTTACATGGTGTTATTTATCCTAAGAATAGATGGTGATCAGACTTATTATTAATAGACAACCATTTGTTAAGATCCTCTCCAGTAGGCAACCAAATTCCCCACCTCCAGAAAATGAATCTCCAGGAGGCAATCAAATTCCCCACCTCTTTAGCAGCTAGCACACCCTACATCATACGTATCAAAAACAAAAAATGTTTTTAGGAACATACCAGTAGTCACACCTGAACACAACCCTATCCCCACCTCCAGATCCATCCATCCATCCATCCAGTCAACCAGTAGTCACAGAGGGCAAGACAGCAAGGCCAAGGGTGTCCAAACTGACCATCAACTCACAAGCTAGGTAGCCCATATTGCAACTCGGTTCACATGAATACCAACAGCACAAACCAATAGATCTGTCTTACCTCAATCGACATCGCCGGTGTTGGTGGTGAGGTAGCCGATCGAGGCCGAGGTCGGTGGAGCTAGAGGTTGGTGGTGAGGTAGCCGTACGAGTATGTTCTGCACTGAACCATGGTGTCACAACCGTCAGCGATGGGAAGAAGGGCGGCGTTGGCGACAGGGTCACTCGGGTGGGGGTGGGGAACAGATGAGATTAAGGGCACTAGGGAGTGACGAGTTAGAGCGCAAACCCTAGCAGGCTCCTACTAATAAAGAGAGTTATGACAGCCGGTTCCACAATGGAACCGTTTGTGATATGGTGTCGTATCATAGACGGTTTGTGTTAAGAACCATCTGTGAAGTATCACAGATGGTTGTTTGTTTAAAACCGTCTGTGATATTTCAAAATATCACAGACGATTATTGTTAAGAACTATTTGTGATATTTCACAGACGGTCTTAATAATGAACCATCTGTGATATTACCTCTTCACATACGGTTTTTAACACAGCCAGTAACATAGACGATCGCAAAATCAAAACCGTTTGTGATTGCATGTAATACAGACGGTTTTGGTCAACCGTCTGTGATGAGGCATTTAGTATTAGCCTTTTTGTAGAAGTGAGGTACAGTGTGTATTTCCGTGCCTCCCACACCTGGCATTAATCTTGGTCGCACCCTCAGAGCTCCGTGACGCTCTCGCGGCCGACACGCACCGCTTTTGCTCGCCGTGGTCCGGATAAGTTCGCCGCAGCAGCCTCGCCGACAACGCCGTTCGCGACGCCCCCGCCTGATAAGCCCATCTTTGCATGCGTGTTGGCCGGACTAGCTGTGTCGTCCTCCCGGACAAGCCTTTGCTGCATGCCCAACGCCTGGACTAGCTGCGTGTCGCCCAGCCAGCCGGCTCTGTCGGCCCCTCCTCGCCCAGACTTCGCCCAGTCGCGCCACGTGGGCCACGTCCGGTCCTCCCTTCCCTGGACACTTTCACGCCTACGCTTTATTCCCCCATCACCATCCATCATTGTCCTCCCCATCGTCATCCATCACTTTCACACTTTATTCCCTATCGCCACCCATGTCTCAGCATGTAGATGCATGCATGCAAGCAAGCCTCACACGCGGCAGGGAATCTGATTCCTCATGTCGCGTCGCGGTCGACCGCGTTTTACATTAGGCAGCTATAAATTCCGAGGCAACGGCAAGACGGTTCACAAATTCTCATCCTCGCTCGTTCACAAATTCTCATTCTCGCTTGCTCACTTTCTCATTTTCGCTCGTTCTGTCGATTTTGTTTTCGCAAACGATTAAGCATTATTTACAACCGTCATTAGCAGCCATATTAGTAGATATTTTTGTATGTATTTTGTTTATTAATTGTGTAGTTAGTTAATTAGTCGTAATTAACTAGTTGTACTTATTTAGGTGTAATGAATTTAGTCATTTTCAATTTTTCGTAATAAAATTTGTGTGAGTTTATTAGTCGAAGTTAAATTAATCTTACATAATTAATTAGTTGTAATTATTTAGACATAGTTAATTAGTTACAAATTAATTAGTTGTAAATAACTAGTTGGAATTAATTAGTCGTAGCTAAGTCTTAATTAATTAGCTGTCATTATTCAGTCGTAATTAAGTAACTATGCCGAAATAATTACAACTAATTAATTATGTAAGATTAATTTAACTACGAATAATTAATTATGACTTAATGAACTACGTCTGCTACGTGCGTGCTCAGAGCTACAGAGTTGGGAGCACTTTCTCTGGGTGGCCTCCTTCGAGAAAGCAAAGGCACCCGCATTCTCGAGTTGCATGACCCGATAGACAACCCCACTATGGGCTACCAGTGGATTGTTGACCAGTTATACTGGACCAAGGATAGACCGACGAGGTGCTACTCGTTGTCGCACGACAACGACATCATATGGGCTCCATGGAGCCCAAATTTCGTGAACAAGGTAGTGTCACACGGGTTGTCCGTACAATGCACATGGGACGCCGGACGATGGGTGACAACCTGCCACCTGGTATTTACCCATATGGTGGAGCCTTACGTGCCGCAACGCGTAATGCGATAGGTCGATTTGTACCAGCTTGTGCCCCCTCCCAACGGAAGGATCCTGCAACGAACTGTCCACTTGTGATTCCAACTCTATCTGAGTAATTGTGAACATCATGAGGATATGCTCATGATCCTAGGTGATGTTACAATTGGCAATTAGGTTGAAGGTTTGTTGGAATTCTTGTTTTTCGTAAAGTTTCAAAGAAAGTGTCGATAATCTAAGAACCGGCATTTAAAGGGCGGCAGACGATCGCAGAAACTGCACGATCAAGATGTTGTGTGGCGGTAGTACCGGATCGCGGTTATACCGATTGGTAGATGACGGTAGCTTAATTCCAGAGAAGGTGTTTTGGGAGTTCTGGTCTTCATTGGAAATCGGAACGATCATAGTTATTGGAGCTGCATTTAATCATCAGATCGGTAGTACCGCTGGTAACACGGCGGTTGTACCGATTGTGTTGAGATTGTCGGCCATTTTGGAGTTTTGGCTTTGGGATAGGTCATATCCATGTTTATCTTTGTATATGTGTTGCATATTGCATGTTTTGAGCTAACGTGGGTCAAGTTGTGAAGAACTTGTTCGAAGACGATTTCTTGGTCTATTGTCAGGTGTGGCTTGGAGGTCAACGACGGTCAACGGCGAGGAGGATCGGGACTAAGCTTGGAGAGCCGAGGTCCGTAACGATCATGGATCTTTGGTGAGGTCAGTGACTCAAGCATGGCGCAGAATGGACGAGGTTGATCGAACGGCGATTCGATGTGAATTGGATCAAGCTGCTGCGGGGTCGGTGCAAGTGTTTGGAGGTTCCGGGATTCGGACGGAGAGACTTGCCGACATGATGAGAGCCGTTGATCAACCTACACGTGGTGGAGCAAAGCGATTGCTTCGACAGATTGGACTCGGTCCATGGAGAAGGATCGAGAAGGGTATTTTGGTAATTTCACCAAATACGCCTTTGGTGACCTAATGCCAACCCCGCGGCGCAAGGCAAGGCCAAGAAGTGGATTAGGTCAAGAAAAGTGAAGACGGCGCTTTGAGATGCGTGCGTGTGTTTCCTGCTTGTTATTGGGCCTAACGGAGCCCATTAGGTTAAGTCTTCTAGAAGCTCTAGGCCTCATATAAATAGAGAGGGTCTTTGCTCATAGCAGCCCAAGCACTTCATTTGCAAACCCTAGTTTGGTGTTAGGGTTTAGGAAGAAAAGAGAGGCTTAGGCTCTAGAGACATGGATGTGTGTGTGCTCATGGATTGAGCTCTTGTCCTCTTTGAGGGAGTGGTCAGAACCACTAATCATCAATCATCAATCAATCCTTGCAAGTTCTTTGAGATGAGTTCTCTTCATTCTTTTCTTGTTCTTGCACCTTATTTTGATGATTTTGAGTGCTTCCTTGATCCTGTAGTTTTTGGTTGATTTTGTGCCCTCTTACTCCTTGCTGGGACATGTGGGAACATATCTAAGATCATCTAGATCATCAATCTCCCACGAGCAAGTTTTGGATCAAGTTTTTCATTTTTGCTCATGTTTGAACCCTCCTTCGGTAAATTGGAAAAAGATTAAAACTTTGACGTAGATCTGGACGATCGTTGCTTGGAATAGGTTCCTGACATCATTAGGAAGATGTGTTTCAAATTTGGTGGAGTTTGGCCAAGCGGATCAAAAGTTACGCCGATTTTTGTTTTCGTTTTTCAGGCTGTTTATCGTTCATTCGCCGATTTTACTGCTCATGCGAACGACCGACAATCGTTTCATCCGGTTGTACCGAAAATCGGAACGACGACACTGTTCATCCGGTTCGACCGGTACTGTTCATCAGCACTGTTCATTAGGCTGATTTTTTGTGTTTTTGGTCGTTTCTTTTCGGGATTTGAAGGAGATTCAATTCAAGACTTCCGCTATGCTTATATATATTGATCTTCATAGTTCTTATAGCTATTGGAGTCAATATCATGTTTGAATCTGATCAAGAAAGTTTAAAAATAGATAGTGCTCCTATTCACCCCCTCTAGTCGCCTTTCCGGTCCTACAGTAATGTTTACACTTCATACCTAGATCTGCTGTTCTAACATCAACCCTTCTCGAATGCAAGCAATCGAGGGCAAGTTGACATGCTGAGGAGTGGCAAGCAGTCTAGCATGAGTGGATTACGACCTGGATGGAGACAGCGCACATCGATATCCAGCAGAAGCAGTGACCTTATGACATACGAATGTGCCATCAGTACATCGAGTGGTACGTACCACGGTCACACACCAGACTCACCCATCCTCCACCAGAGCGTCTGGAGTAGGTGACACACCGCGAGAGGCTCCGTCACTCGTTCGATAGACACAGCTCTTCGTGGCGTGACGACACCGTAAGACACTTACAATCTTTGCTTGTTTTATTGATGATATTTGTACGTTTTGTTACTAAACCAGTGTTGTTTGTCACTGCAATTCAAGCAACTGCAGCAGATCGCAAGTGCATCGGAGACCACCATCCGCAGCCCAGAGAACACAGTACTGGAGCTTCTAAGCACTTTGAAGTACACTTTTGTGGAGTCAAAGAATGTAATAAAGAACATGAGCTGCGGTTGTTCGAGAGGTGACGTCCTACACGTGATGCACCAAGTGGGCCGATCGTGCCCACCTGCTAGGTTGGCACAACCTATTCAGACCGACGGGCGTATTAGTGCTCCCTGTCGGTCATCCACACTTCAGATCGGCGAGGAGGTAAGTTATGTACAAATTTATGTTCTGTTTTTATTACGCCTTAGGTTGTGCTAACATCATGTCGCCCTCCAGTCGCACGTCCATCAGGACACATCACTTCTATCGTCTGCACCCCGTACTCAGACTGGCACTCCCCCTCAGTCATCCACACTACACATCCAGGAGGTACAAGATGTTTAGTTTACATCCTTAATCTTTATTTGACCGAACATCTTTCCACCTTGCAGCCTTCAGTTGAGCGTGGGGGTGATGGCCATCCATCAATTGATGAGGATACAGCCATCCCAGCTCCTGCTAGGGAGCAGTACATGGTGCTAGGGTTTGGACTGTGGAACCCAGGGCACTTACCCGTGTCGTACATTGATCAATATGGAGTACCGTACGAAGGGCAGGGCTCCTTCGAGGTCGCTGGCACATCGCACAGTCAAGGCCAGAGCTCCTCCACACTAAGGGACTTGCAGACAACGTACTTGGGGGGGGGCAGACAACCCCGGCGTGGATTTCTTGATTCCTTCATTAATGACATGATTGCAGGTGGTAACCATTTCAACATGACTCAACTAGACGATATTGATGTTGGACAGACTCAGCTGGGCCAAAGTCAGCTTGCTGATGCACCTCCGCCCACTCAATGGTCTCCGTACCCCCTCCGAACCGATATGCGCTCTCCGGACCGATTAATGTATCCCACGAGACATGCTCAACGCAAAACCAGGACGTGCACGCAGACAAAGACGCAGTGAGCAGAGAGTGGCTCAAATGAGTGAGACATATTATATCCCATGTGTAATTGCACTACATATATATTATGCGCTTTTGTTGTGTTATATTTGTATGCATATTTTGTATGTTTTGTGCGCATTGTCATAGTAAATCAGTTCTGGATTAACATGAAATTAGAAAACACCGAGGTTCACATGAAATCATCAAATCACGAAAGTTTGGACATTTCATGTGGAGTTATAATCTAAAATTTGAAAAATAAAATTGACAAAATTTAGGAATACACTTTGTAATTTGCAAATTAAATGAGGTGTCTGGTTTGGTACATGCAAGATACACGCACGTCCCTTTTGGAGGATCGAAATTAGTCCTCGCACCGCATCATCCTCTTCCCCTTATCTCGTGACTGCCCACGTCGCCAGTGAGTGTTAAAGTCATCCATGTTCTGCGACACGGGCTAGATAAGTGCGTGAGGTTAGCAAAACATTAGGCCAAATGCATAATCAGAATGCAAATTGTACACAACTCACCTCTTCGAGACGGAGTGCGGACGAGCGATTGGAAACGCTAAAACAGCCGCTGGTTTTAGTAGAAGGAGCCTTCCCCTTGTCTCAGGATTGCCCACGTCAACGGCGAATGTTGAAGTCATCCATGCTCTATGAGACGGGTTGGACGATTGCATGATGTTAGAAGAACGAAGGGCCAAATATATAATTAGGATGCAAATTGTACATAACTCACCTCTTCGATATGGAGTGTGCCCAGGCGACGGGAAAAGTTATGACGACTGTCGGTCTCAGTAGCAGGAACCTTCACCTTGTGGTACTCAACTTCCTGTTCGGGGGTCCTCCACTGCCACCTTGCTGTCTTGGACTCCTCCGGTGCCTTCTCAATTGGGTCCGGTATGTAAGGTTTCGATCACTAGAAGGTCTCGGCTTGAATCGCGTAGTTAAGCATGTACTTCTGCTGGATGAACGCCCTACCGTACATCTCCGGGCCATCAATCCATTGGAAGAAGTTACAACGTATCTTGGGCTGCCATTATGCTCAAATGAAGTTAAAAATTTGTGAAATTCAATGTAGGGTGTGAAAATTCTTTGTGTGCATAAAATTCTCTTTCGAGGATGTACCTGCACGTGTAGTACACCTAGGCGGCGGTGGCCAGGTGTGTGGATTGAATAATCTTGCTCGGCTGTTCGCACACACATTGTGGGCATGGAAACTCTGGTGGTACCGTCGCATCCTTCATAGAAAAATCTGAGTAGGGTTTAGCCCTCTTCGCAAGCCACTTGCGCTTCTACAGTATCTTCGCATAAAATTTCGATGACGAGTCTGACATATTCTAGGCCGACGTAATGTTTTGCTGTTACACACAAAATAAGGGTGAGTCGGTTCGGAACAAATATAATGTGGACATACGTACAATTAGCAAAGAATGATGTAAAGATATGCACAAATATAAGCGGACTACCCATTTACATGACATGACTGTCCTCGTACAGCCAGACAATACAATGAATGATGCCATTGAATGACGACTAGACGAGCTCGGTCTGTTTGGGCAATCCTTTATGGAGTGTCCAAGGGTCTTGCATATGCTGCACTTAATCGTGCAGCTCAGGCCCCTACGCTGGCTATTATCCATGTCATTGCGGAAGTGCCACGTCTGCTGTTGTTCCTTCCTAGTTGACTTCAAGGCCTTATTTGGTCCCCATTGCACCAGGTTCGGCCAAAGATCCCTATAGTTCATCTCCACGCCATACGAGTGAAACTCTGCAATCCATGTACTGAAAAGATGATGTATGTCGTAACACTCAGAGCTATAAGGCATAAACATCTGCCTTAGTTGCACACACGCTTTGTACACATGCGAGCATGGCTTGTGCGAGAGCTTCGGCTAGTTGCAGCTGCATGTAGTCACATCACCCAAGGTGCATGATGTTTTCGCCCCCCCTAGCATGACTATAGACATATTTTTGCCTCAGCTTGATCTCGTACTTCCTCCTAAGGCCATCGATCACTCGGATGTCGTGCATTCGGGCCTTTTCCATCTTCTGGTCTATATACCTCTACATGTTCTCGGACCACTGTTTCCCTTCTTCCAACTGTTGCCTCTCTACGGTGGCTCGATTGACCAAGTAACCGACCATGCGAATCCATGTCTCCTCGACAATTGTGGTGATAGAGTGGCACCGCACACCTTTCAGCACGCTGTTGCACACCTTGGACATGTTGATCATCATAATTTCATACATCGCACCGTCTATGTTATAGAGCAGGGATCATTTCTCTAACTCAGTAGCATGGACATTAATCCACCGCGTGAAACTTATAGTGCTCCTGGATTGCCCACTCGCGGGCTGCTGCCCTTCCTGTGCCTCCAGAGGGGGCTCCCTTGTATTCCTCATAGTCCGATGTTCGAGGTTTGTCCAGATGGATTCAAACTTCCACCTCTGGTTCTGCATGCACAACGCCTTGAACGTCTTCATTAGTTCTTGGCTGTGGACCGCGTGAAGAAGTTTGATGCAAGATGTCTCATGCACCACCAGGTTTTCACGTTGTTCTACTGGTGAGGGGGTTCCATCCCATTCTTCATGGTGTTCAAAGCCGACAACAACCCAGTATTGAAGTCCATGATAAGGCATACGTTGGGCCGATCTCCTACAACCGCTCGCTTCACATTCGCTAGGAACCAGAACCAACTAGATGTGTTCTCATTCTCTACGATGGCAAAAGGAACCGGGAGAAGCTAATCATTCGTGTCAGCCGTCACCGCTGTGAGGATGGTGCCCTTGTACCTCCCTATAAGGAAAGTGTCATCCATCATGAGTACAGGACGATAGAACTTGAAGCCTTTTATGGCCTAGGTGAAAGCCCAGAACACTCGGTCCAGTATGAAGCAGTTGGGGCCTTCATCAGCATCTTCACTTTCAACCTTGTTTATGTTCGTGTCGGGGTTTGCTTCCGCAATCTGGTGAAGCATTCTCGGCACAATGTTCTATGCCTCTTCGTATGTCCTGTACATGAACTCGATAACCTTTTGCTTGGCTCGTTGGACTTTGTTGCAGCTGACTAGATAACCAACCAGATTAGCGACTTCTGACAGCAGCATCTTGCGAGAGACGAACATGTCCTCCGCAACTAGGTGGTTGATGAGGCTTGCCACATATGAGGAAGTCACTTTCCGATGCTGCAGCAGGTGCTCGCTAAGCTCGCAAGTGTGTTCGGTCACTACCTTGACCGTGAAGACTAAATCGAAGAATTTTGCTTGGTGAGCGCTGACCATGCCAGGGCAGCCTTCCACTACGCACTTCACTATGTAATGTCCTGTGTTAGACTGGTGCACTTGGTACATGGTTGATGGACAAGGTGTAAGATGCTATAGCTTCTTGCACGACTGTCTTGCTAGGGAAGTGCTGCCTAACTAAGAGGGTGTCAGCATCAAACCCCCACTAGGACCCTTCTTCCTGCAGCAGTACGAGCGAACACACCGCGATTCATCAAGTCTCGATGCCACATAAGGCACCTCCGATGACACAATTTCACCAGTTGGAACACTACCCTAGGGTACGTCCTCCTCGCTACCATCCGAGCCTGGGTCGGCATCCTTGTCAGTCTCCAACCCAAGAGGCTGGTCCGGTAGATACTCGTGACAGTCAATGCAGGCCGACCACCATAGCCCCACCCCCTCGTTTTGCACAAAATTATGTGCTACCGTCTTCAAGCTTTGCCTATGGTTGCCCACTTCCTGTGGCACCAGCATCATCAATGTTTCTCGGTGCCTTACGTACGAAATTCACGTACACCATTGGCTTCCCGTATATCGCCACCTCAGGCTAGGAAACAATCTGCATGTACTAGCCCCATGCTATGCTTTCATTCACCTTGACCAGCTCCCATACACCCTGTCCTCCCCTATTCGTGCAGGTAATCCCCTCGATGGCAAGTTTCTTCGTCGTTGGATCTGTGTCGAACTCCCTCCGGATGCAGCTCCTAACCTTATGAATATTCATCGCATTGCGCCCCTCCGCCCGGACCACCTTGTACTATCATCTCGACAGGTCCAACCCATCAGGTTCGGCCTGTACGAGACTGTCGCCATAAACACTACCAAGTCTTGCATGTTCGAAATTACCTAAACCCAGAACAACCTGGTTTACGGTACGCGATATAACAAACATGGTATGTAATTAGCACTAATTAAATATGACTAAACTCATTCATACTAATTAATTACGAGTAATTTATTCATCACAAATTACCCATGACACAAATAATTATGACATATTACATTAGCAACAAATTGATTACTTGTCAAAAAATTACTTACGAGTAATTCATTATATTTAAGTAATTCCTAATGAATTAATTATGATTAATTAATTAAGAATGATTAATTGTGCATATCGTAATTAATTGTAATTAATTACGCCTATTTAGTTACCACTAATTAACTACAAGTCATTACTTACCAACAAATTAATTATGGCCACGTAAATTTGACCACTCCATTTGCACTAATGTAATTACCACTAATAAACTATGACTCAAACAATTACGATTTATTAGTTACCACCGATTCATTACCACTAAATTAATTATGACTAGTTAATTTCCACTAAATTAATTATGTCTAACTAATTACCACTAAATTAATTATGACTAACTAATTACCACTAAATTAATTATAACTGATTAATTACCACTAATTTTTTACCACTAACTAATTCATACTTAAATAATAAAGCCTAATGGTTACAGTACAGTACGTTAGAAATACTTTTGATCACCCGATATAGGAGGCCTAGTGGGGGGGAGCCAACCAAGAACTTCATCAGTTAAGCAACAAGCAAGAATAAAGCGGTATCTATATTTGCATTAAAAACCTATCATGACCTTGACCTCCCTCCGTCTTGCCCAAAGGCGGTGGGAGGACTCCACCTAAAACCTCTGAGCTCCCCACCTCCACCACGCCCCTCTGGCCGCCGCCGCCGCCAGCGCGGCGATGGCGAGCCTCCCCCCGCACCTTTTTCTCTCCCTCTCTCTCCAAGTTCCAGTTCCTTTTTCTCTCAGATCTGTTTTTTGGTGGTTCTAGATATGTTTTGCTGGGGGCTCGAGCCGGAGCTGGTGTCGGCATCGGAGGCAGGATCCCAACAGATGCGGAGCGCCCCCAGCGTCCTCGACTCCCTCCCCCTTCGTATTTGCAACCTCAACGGGGTTGCAGGCACCCCACTCACTAGGATCTGGCCGCGCACATGCCACACATTCGATGGTCTGCGCGCTGGGCCAGATCTTGGGCATCTGGCAAAGACCTGTGGCATGCGCCTCTCAGAAGCCGCCGACCACACTTGCCGAGTACACCCTCGGCCGCCAGGCAGTAGCACCAAATTCTTTGATATGTCCGTCATCGACGGGTCCAACGTGCCGGTGAGCTTCCAGTCGACCAACGGTAGTGCCAGGTGTAGCAGGGGCCATGGGCTGAGCTACCCATCGACGTCACAACGAAGTGCCTCCGTGCCAAGGTTCTGGAGCCTGGTGGAGGCTTCAGACAGTGAGTAGCCTTTGGTTTGGCCGGGAGGCTCGTCGGCATTGAGGTCAGTGAGATTCGTGGTGTGGCATCTCTGCTTTTTTTGGATCTGTGCATGATGGCGCTAGATTTGGATGGTGGGAGGCTAGCCCAGGTGGGATATGGTGGTGATGCAGTGCATGGCCCACGGTGGCCGTCGGCCTCCCTTCTGATGAGGTTGTGTGTGACCGTGGCTTCGCGGATATGCTAGGATGTGGGTCATGCATGGTTGTGTTGGACAGTGGTGGCGATCTAGCCTTCACTGGTTGGATTTGGCGATGAGGAAGTATTACGGTGTTGTCTTGGAACACGACAACACTGGTACCTGCTCTCCTGGGTGAAAACACTTGATCTGGCCTTCAGTGGTTGGATCCGACGATGACGACGTTCTGAGCATTGATCTGGCCTTCACTGGTTGGGTTAGATGACGAGCGTCATGTCCTTCTTGAAGGTGTTGCCTTGGAGCACCGATATCTGCTCACTAGGGTAAATAATCTAGCCTTCAGTGGTTGGATCTGGCGACGACATCATATTGAGCATTGATCTGGCCTTCACTGGTTGGGTCAGACGACAAGAATTGTGTCCTTCTTGAAGGCGTTGTCTTGGAGCATCGGTATCTGCTCATTGGGGTGAAAACTCTTGATCTGGCCTTCAGTGGTTGGATCCGGCAACGACGACGTACTGAGCATTGATCTAGCCTTCACTGGTCGGGTTAGATGATGAGCGTCGTGTCCTTCTTGAAGGTGTTGTCTTGGAGCACTAGGGTGAAAACCCATGATCTGGCCTTCAATGGTTGGATTCGGTGACAACGATGTACTGAGCATTGATTTGGTCTTCACTGGTTGGGTCAAACGATGAGCGTCATGTCCTTCTTGAAGGCAATGTCTTGGAGCACCGGTGTCTGCTAACTGGAGTGAAAACCCTAGATCTGACCTTCATTGGTTGGATCTGGTGATGTTTTCTTTGATCCCTCCTTGGAGGCGTCGCTTTGGTGACTTGACCCTCAAGCACCCTGTTGCACAGCTATTGTTCTCGTGTCGTTATGTTGGTGGACGACCTGGTGTTCACCGGCGTTAAGGATGTGTTGGATGAAGGAGAAGCTAGTTGTCACCGGCAACGGGCTATTCCCGATGCTGGCCACAACATGACAATTTGTTTGTCATTTTGTAAGCCGATTTGTTCGTTTGTAATAATTTATGGCTATGTGCATCGTATGATGCAGAGGTCGGGAGGCTTGCCCTTCCATTATCTAAAAAAAATAAAGCCTAATTAATTATGATTAATTAATACCACTAATTATTAAGCACGAATTAATTATCAATACTTTAGTTATGACTAATTCATTACCTATTAATAATAAGCAATAATAAACTACAGCTAAATTATTTACAGCTATTTAATTACGACTACAAACTACATTAATTAGGACTAGTTGATTAAGACTAATTAATTATGACTATAGTAATAACAACAAATGCAGTGGACAAAAATTTACCTGCCCTTCAGGGGGATCATTCTATACTGATATGATCCTAAGAACCGCACCAAATTTTAATCTCCAAAAGAAATTATTCTATTATATGTGTTCTTAGTGATGAGCGCGAGAACGAGAACGAGAACAAAATTGAGAATGAGTGAGAGTGAGAGTGAGTGACTCTGGTATTTATAGCCACACGAAGGCAATTCCCGTAGACAATGCAGCGGGAAATCTAAAGGCGCTGCTGGGCGTGGGGTGTGCAGGAGCTGGCCACATGGTGGCACTAGGCGAGGGGGGACGGACAGAGCCTTGCCTATGCATGACGTGTGTGACATGAAAGATGGATGGGCGACATGGAATAAAGCAGGGCACGTGGAAGAGGTGGCGCGACCGAGGTGTAAGACCCGGGATTAACACTCCCGAATCCTCTGTGCATTTCTGAACTAGTGCCATGATCAGTAGCTAGTTCACACAGTAAACAAATATGGTAACAAAATCATATCACAACTTTATTAATAAATAACAACAGAGTTGATTACAAAGGAGGCTTACATGCTAACAATAAAATAAACACAGCGGAAGCAAAGGAGTAGTAGGGTCCTGTTAATCTGCCACAGGCAATCAACTGGGGAAGCGGCCTAGTCATCGAGATCCACACCGGTAGCAAAGTCCTTCTCCTCTCAAATTATTTGCATTAAGCAAGAATGAGCACAACTACTGTTTCGCAAGTTACACCGTCAAATAATGTAATGACATGCATATATGGATATTTCAAAGGAAAGCTTAATATGGTTGAATTTGCATAAAGCAAAGATTTTCTTTAAATACTTGTACTAAGTTCCAAAGCAGTTATTCCATAACTAAAATTCATTTTATAAATCAATTTTATAGTCGATAACATTCACACATGAATGGTGAAGGATACCTCCTATCACAAGGCTTCCCGCCCAATTCCCATTTGGATAAACCAGTTGACAAAGTCTTTTTAAAACAAATTCCAAGTCTAACTTTGAGTGGCTTTGCTAGCATGTCCATGACCGCGACACGGCTATTCAATAGTTTTACACTCTGCAGAGGTTGTACAAACTTTACCCACATGACATGACTTCTCTAGTTTGTTCTGGCATATATCTATGCCACCGCCACTACCTTAGGTGTTTATCTAGAGCACATGACAAGGCCTTTACAATGCACCATCCCACCGCAGCCCACCCCTTAAGGTTTCAGATCCTCCTGGATAGAAATCCGCAGAGTTTGTAGGGGCCCCTCTTACGCCAATGGGACTAACGAGGTCATAATACCACCACCATCCGAGATGGACTCCACACAATCCATGGATCGACCGCGATGGCACTTTGCAAATTAGTCACCAGATCCCCGCCCATACAGACATGTGGTAGTACGATGTGGCATAGCCCATTATAGGCATAGCAAAGGAACGCCAAGGCCGGTCCTCAACCGACTTGGGCGACTTTCCACAAAACCACAGGCATCAACCCTAACCAGATTGAGCCCGTGCATAAACATGCACCATCCAAACAACCATTTCGCCCAAGTACAAACCATCATTTTATTTAATCTTTGCAAAGTCATTTATAAACTTCCATAACACACCAATGCCATGGATACCATTTAAACAATATTTGATTCTTGGTGAAATTCCCAAATCAACATTTTTAGGTCTAAGCATGGCTAAGCATAATGTTTCTCAAAAAGTTCTAGTTCATACTATTGCATAAACCAGATTTTCATCTAAGGTAACAAGGGGTGAGGGATTCAATATCAAGGTATTGTCAGGTACGAGACCGGTAGGTGAACCATCCGTACTGTGTTCATCCAATCTCCAGCAATTGTAAAATCCTATACTCCAATATCAATTAGTCCAATTTACACCATATACGTCTATTTCTATAATCCAACTTCAATTGATCCAATCATCTAACTATACTCTAATTCTATAATTCGATATCCATCAATCCATTATTTCTAAATACACTACTTCTACTAATTCAACATCAACCCAATGACTATGTACTCCTATAATCAAATTATCGGATAATCCGATATCCAATGATTATCTATTTCTATAATCCATTCTTCGTCAATCCATTATCAACAATTATCTACTTCTAATATCTAATCAAGTTTTATTCCTAAAATTCCACCAAGGGTTAATCCCACAATCCAACACCCAAGCCCATCAATATTCTGTAATGACTACTTCTATAATTCAATCTTAGTAGTCCAATATCAATAATTAACTATCTCGACAGTTCAATATCCATTGATCACTTATTTCTACATCCGTCATTAATTCATGCCTATGATCCAATCTCCAACCATTATTCTATCCTATAATCCAATATTCAACAATTGTATAGATGTGTAATCAATATCTAAGAATCATGTATTCATATAATCTGAGATCCAATGATCATGTTGTTCTATAATTCAATATCCATCCATAATGTATATCTACAATCCCATGTCCATCAATTGTGTAATCCTATACTTCCATCTTCAATATTTCGATGCTCAATAATATATTTCTATAATTTAATCTCAACAACAAAACAAATTCTTTAATCTAATATCCAACGATCATGTTATCTTACAATCCAATATTTTCACTTTCTACCTCCAATATATAATGTCACATTCGGAATGGTTCTCCATATGGTCTATACCGACAGTATTTGGCTATACAATGGAATAGGGAATAACTATAAAGCTTAAAACAGGGATTTAAATTACTTGAATATAAATACGCATGCAATAATAATTTAAAACATAATTTAAATAATATAAAATAATGGGTGCAAATATGGTCAAGGGTGTAACTTGCCTTCGTTGAAGTCATAACACTCTAAATACTCTGAAGGATTGAACTCTCCGTAATCGTCGAAATCTATACGTGAAAACGATCCAAATTCAAACGAAATTCAAATAACAACACCAAAAGGCAATTCAAATTAACTCAAAACTAAATAATTCTATTTTATTTAGTTATATAATAGTTTTATAAAATTTTAGAAATTTGAATCACTCAAATTGGAGTTGGGATTTAAAAGATATGAATTTTACAAGTTTTAATCCTAAAACCTGAAATTTAAATGAAATTCTAAATACAAACAAGATTCAAATGAAGTATAATTTAAATAATTTTGGTTTATTTAGCTAAATCTTCAATTTATATGAATTTATAAATTTGAAACACTTAATTTGGAGTTAGGAATCAAAAGATATGAATTTTACAAATTTAAATCCTAAATTTGTAGTTTAACTCATTTCAAATTCAAGCAGACAGTTTAAACTTACTCGTAATCAGATAATTATACTTTATTTAGCTAGCTGATAATTTTATAAGGTTTTATAAATTGAAAACACTCAATTTGAAGTTAGAAATCAAAAGATATATATTTTACAAGTTTAAATCTTAAATGAGCAATTTAAACCATTTTGATTTCAAAAGACAATTTAAATTAACTCCAAAACAGGTATTTATATTTTCTTTAGCTAAAACATAATTTTTAAGGTTTTATAAATTTGACTCACTAAAATTGGAGTTGAGATTCAAATGATATGGATTTTATTAATTTTAACCTAACTTTGAAATTTAATTGAATTCTAAATTCTAAAACAAAACTAAACTGAACTCCAAATTGAATAATTATATTTTATTTAGTTAGACAATAATTTTCTAAGATTTTAGCAATTTGAATCATCTAATTTGGACTTAGGATGCAAAAGTTATGAATTTTACAAATTTTACTCTTAAATCTGAATTTTAACAATATTCCGAATTATTTTTCTAAATGAAAACCGGATTATTGCGTCATCAGTGTGGCTCGGTCAATGGCAAGTGGGCCCGTGAACAACAGTAAACCGAGGGGGTTTGTCTTTGTGCATGCAATGACGTGGCGCCACCTCGGCTCCACGTAGGACTCGTGACTGATGTGGTGACCGCGTGGCAGTGACGTGGCACAGCCACGTCACCTCGGCTCCGGCGGCGCTCGGACCGAAGGTCACCGGCGTTGTACTGCACGGCGGCGGCCGGCGAGACCATGGGTAGAGAGAGGAGATCGCGGGGAGTATGATGCTCACGGTTTCGGCGGTTGGACGCGAGGAGGTGGGCCATGGCGAGGTGTAAGCGGCGGATCGGATCGGCCTCACGGCGTGGAAGCTTCTCCGATGGCTCGAGGCAAGTGAGTGGGAGCACGGGTAGGCGACGAGGCGACGGAGCTAGTGGCGAGGTCTGAGCGGTCGGGAGGTCTTGACGGCACGGAGAAGACGAAGAACAAGCCGGGCGCCGCCAAAACCTAAATTCGAGCGATTGAGAGAAAGAGGATGGAAGAGGTTTGAGGCGTTGAGATGAGGTGGAGAAGGGCTTCCGAGGCGCCCTTTATAGGGGAGAGGCGAGTCGGGTGAGGAGATTGTGGCGCTGGTTCTTCGGTGGCCGTGGCTCGATTCGGCATGATTCACGCGAAATGGAGGGGGAAGAGGAGGTGGGGATTGAGGCGGACATGCGTGCGGTTTGCGCAAGACGCACGCTGGTGGAGCGGGCGGTTATGCCCAAAGTGAGCTCGGTGCGTCCCAAAAATGGCGGCCGGTTGGCAGCGTGGGGAAGAGACGTGGGAGGTGGAAGAAAGGGATGGGGGCCCGCATGGCGGTGAGGAAAGGTGGCTGGCGGGTGGGGCCGATTGGTGAGAGAGGGTGGAGGTGCGTGCGGGCCGGCTCGGGCTGAAAATGGCCGGGCGCGGTGAAAGCAAATGGGCCGGTTTAGATTCGGCCCGTTGGCCTTTTGGGGTTTTCTTTTGTTTTTCTAATTTAAATAATTCCAATAAATCAAAATAGCTTTGAAAAATAGTAAATAAATTCCAAAATTATGAAAAAAAATTCACATAATTTTCTAGAGGTATTTTGAACTTAAATCAAATAGTTTCAACTTATAATTGTCTTTTAATTTTACAAATAAATTGTTTTGGCTTTAAAATATTTAGGGAAAAAGCTTTTAAAATTCCAGAAAATTCTCAAAATTAATTTAGTTTATATTTTTCAACTTTAACTCAAATAAAACTTTAAAAACTTTAATAAATTTTATTTTTTTGACTTTTAAGACTTCAAAAATTCAAATAAAGCAAATAAACTCTTTCAAATTTCAGAAAATTCAATAAATTGATAACTTTAATTAATTCAAATTGGTAACAGAACTTTGGGCTGTTACACGAGGCAGGAAGGCTCGGACGAGGGACACGCAGTGCGTCCGACCGCGTCCGGGCCATGGGCATACGACATCACCGGCTGTCCGGGCGACACACGTGTGCCCAGCGCGCGTCCAGGGTATGGGCGCACGGAAGCTACTGCATCCAGGGCATGGGCGCGCGGTATGGGCGACACGCGTGCGGACAACGCTTGTCCGGGTATTGGGCGTGTGGCGCCGCCATGTCCGGGGGGGGAGTGCGGAGGGGGCTTGTCCAGGCAATGGGAGTGCAGCCATGACACATGTCGGGCGCAGAGGCAACCGAACTAGGGGCGCACGGATTTTGGCGCTTCTGGGTGCGCACCGCATGGACAAACCCTATTCGAGATAGGGCGACCAGAATTGCACACGTGGCGGAAGGAGGCACATCCACGCTGCCATTTTTGGCAATATGGCGTGAGAGGAGCCACATGTTGGTGATATGCCCTAGAGGCAATCATAGAGATGATTGTATCACATCTATGTTTATGAGTTATTGAATAAGTGTTATTTTGTTCCTTGATTGAATCATCAGCTATAAATATTAACGAGTATGTGACTTGTTGGTGAAGCTCTTTTAACTTATGATGATATCATTCTAAAAGTATCCCTGGTCGAGACACTAGTGACTCTACGACCAGCACATTTATTGATTGATGACCATGTTTCACTAGTCATGGATATAGGGATATTGAATCGATAATGTAAACACATGTTAGAGAACATGGGGTTGGATAGACCCACCTTGAGATACTATTGAGATTGTTATGATTCTATGTGTCATTAGTTGGTCTCAAGCAATAATGATGTATAATCCTTAGACCTGAGATCAGCATGATTCCCTACATGTGTAATAACACTCTTAGGGGTTGCCAAACGCTACTCATAACTGGGTAATTATAAAGGTAGCTTTTGGGTATGTTATGAAACATGCGGAGGGATGTGACTGGTCAGATATGGGCTTTACCCTCCTAACTTAATGGGAGAGATGTCTGGGGCCCTCAAGTGGTCGGATAAAGAAAGTGCATGGCTATACATCGTGGTCAAGAGTTCGACCACATAAGGTTATCCGATACTCGATCGAGAAAGTATTGAACAGTCCATGGATGACATGATATCTCACCTAGAGTTCAACTAGACATTGTGAGGCAAAGGGAGAATACAAGAATAGGTTGCTTAGTTCGATCAATTATGGACTGGTCGTATGGAGATACGAGCTAGTCGTAGACTGGTCGAACGTAATCACAGAGTGGTCGAAACCTGGTCATAAGGAGTTACGAACTAGTTGTGACCAAATACGAACTAGTCGTATAGAGATATGACCTGGTCGTAAGTGATGTGGACCTAGCCGTAGATCATATTGCATTAAGGTTCGTCCAATATAATTTGTATGTATTCGGGAATCGTTATGTCCTGCTAGGAACCGCTAACGACTCATGATCGGAAAGGGTTTCTGAGCCACAACCGACTACACATAAACCTAATGAGTCACACACTTAACGGGTTGGAACAAAATGTGTTCAGATAGGATCTGTCATGAGCACAATATAAGAAGATGCTTGAGGCTATTGGGAATATCAGATTGACGTGAGTTGTTCCACCGAAACCCTAGCTGCCATCTTTCTGAGAGCTCTACCGTGCGACTTGGTACTAGCACACCAACGTACGGTTGTTCCTTCCCTGGACGTGCAGATACCGTAGAGGCGCTACTGCAGTTGTTGTTGCGCTTGAGGATGATCCGCGATCTTCATAAGAAACTGCAGAAGTTGCTGGAGGAGACGATCGACTCGCAAGGACACTGGCCGATCGACTACGACTACTACATTGACGCGCTCTACGTTGGACCAGGCTGCTCCAACTCTTCTTCTGCTGCTCTGCGCGCCTGGTGGTAACGATTTGTGATCATCTTGTTGCTTGGCTTCCTGGTTTACGTGGTAGAATTTTTGAATTGTAGCTATCGTAGCCTACCCGTATCCCTTCACCACATTTGTAAATGTCGGTCGGAACAGTACCATTTAGGCCAAAACTCCCTTTATAGCTAGCTCTATTGACTAGGTATATATACCGTATGGGTAATATTATCGTCCCTATGAAGCCTCCTACACCCATGTGATGGCCTCATCTCTTTTTTTTTGTGTTCAACTATTTCTGGTGTCTTCTTCAACTAGCCATCAAACAAGACCAAAGCTTCTCTCTCATCCTCCCTACCCCTCTCTCCCCTTTCATCTATCTTACCATGGCCGCGACATAGCTGGATCTCGTGTGCTTCTTCTTGTTCTTCTCCTTCCTTCGCCACTCGGGGCCGCACCAAGAGTAAAGAAATCAGACACCCTTATCCACATGGACCACATCGACCCAACACCCCCAACCACTCATTCCTCTCCCAGTGCTTGCCTCCTGCTACTGCTCCCTCCTCGGAGCCCGGTTTATTCTAGCTCTTTTCCTATTTGTTGTAGATTTGTCTTGATTGTTGCATCTTTGTTGCAAAAATGTTGCAATAAATATTTTCGAATGTTGTCATTGTTAGTTTCAAATATTGCAGTTTTGTAGCATCATATATTTGTTTTGATTGGGATATTTGAAGTAGATTTGTTTCAGCTGTTGCGTTTTTGTCACAAAAATGTTGCAATTTTGTAAAATCATATATTTGTTTTGATTGGGATATTTGAACTAGTTTTAAAACATATATAAGTTCACTATTAATGGGTTCATCCATTTTCGAGATGAGAAGATATCCCCCTTTTTCTAGACACTGCACTTTATTTGTATTTCTGTTGCACAAGTCTACCACAATTGTTGCACATGTTGGTTGCCAATGTTGCACTGGAGCATACGATGGGACATCCGGGTGCTAGTTGTACCCATACCATATACATTGCATAGCTAGCCCCAACTGGTAAAACATTATGTTGCTTACATAATAGCGGATTAGAATGGTGTGATCGATAGGATGCATCATGCACGGGTCCTTTTGGTAAATGCCAAACTGATTCCTTGTTTATATATAACGGTGATCTATCAGACCCCAAATTTACAATTTAGAATCTTCTGTGTTCACAGCACCAGTCTCTGGATCAGCAGCTAGTGCCCACAGTTACATCATTGAATATCAATCACATATCACAAATATGTTAAAGCTACTGCATAATAATAAATAAAGCATAAATATACCTTATGGCTTTTGACTTACAGAATGGTCGGATATGCCAAATACCTTTCAAAGAACAGTAGCAAAAGCAGAATAAAAATATACCACATGGAACCTGCACGATATACCCACAGGCAATCGACTGGGGTCCGTGACCTAATTCTTGGCCTTCTTGATCTCTAGTCTTGACGAATGCTCATAAGTGCCCACATAGCCTTCTTCTCTTACACTTGTTGAATAATAATATTGAGCGAGTATGAGTACATAAACGTACTCACGAGCCAACATACAGAATGTGGTTATATAATATGCAAGGCTGATCAAAGGAATGGCTTGTGGTTCTTTTGTTTGCATAAAGCTACTTATTGAAATAGATTATGTAGTAGCAAATCCTGAGACCTAGCATTTTTAACTAACACAGGTTTTTACAAAGTTGAGTTTTGTTATAAAATACTAGTGGAGGCTCCAACCTCCTATACCATTGAATGGCTCCATCCACCCAATGCTCATGTTCTTTCTCGAGTCACATCCTGTACTTCTCACTAGTTTTCAACCAAGCCATCTCAAATCTCTAGGCTCCAACCCATCTTTTCATTCCACCCACATTATTTTATGAAAATGAAAGCTAATTCAAGTAAGTTCTTGGCACTGTCCATGACCGTGGGCACAGCTATCTAGATAGTTTTCTCACTCTTAAGAGTTTGCACACTTTACCCATAAGATACAATCGTCTTATACTGTCAACACGCAACTGTAGGTGAGACTAAGATAATCATTACAAGACCTTTACAATGCCCTACCCAACGCAGCCCCATCCATAAGGTTCTGCTATCGAAGGTGGTTACCTAATGCAATACAACTACTCCACCCTTTGGACTCTAATCCTTCGGGTGGTTGTCAACTAAGACCATAGTGCATGCCACCCTTCGTAGCCCCCTTTTGCGCCATAGTGGTTTCCTAATGAATTATAGCCGGGCCACCCCGGAGTGGTTGTCAACTAAGACTATAATACATGCCACATGAGCGAGATGATGAAGCAAATTAGTTAGCCATGTTGTACCTATTATAGAGTTGTGGTTGCACTGTTTTTACACGAGAGGCCGTACAAAAACTCGATCCTTTATTGACTCAGGCAGTACTTCCCCATGCCCACTCTGTCATGCTCTCTACCAGCACCCGTCATGCTTTCCAACTGCCCGAGTCGAAATTTGTTTTTGGTTTTCTTTTGTTTTGAAATATTTTTCAAGTTCAACATACCAGTTAGGCTCCAACCTCGACTACCCAAATCCAGCTTCCATGTTTTGAATAATATCGGGGCAAATCATTGCTCACATGTCAATGTATCTAAGCAAAGCTAAGCATGACACTTATATACAGACTTATTGACTAGTATGTATACCATTAGTTCTAGGGTGACAATAGATAGTGTCCAAGTTCAAGGATGGGAATGTTATACTCAATTATCATTAAGGTCTTAACTATGAGCTAGGCCAACATAGTTGTATAAATCATAGCAATGCAATTTTATAATTTAAAATAATATAATTGCATTTTAAAAGTAGGTGCAACATGATCAAAGTGTTGACTAGCCTTGCTCAATGTTATGATAACCTTGGTCTCGATCTTGTTATGTCTCAGACTGCTGCTTCGTCATGGCTTCAGATTCTAGCTACACTGAATACGATCGAGCCCAAGAACTCCTGAATATAACCAAATGAAATTAAATAAATCCAAAGGCAAGTAAACAAAAGAAAACACCTCAAATGAAAGGAGACATATCTAATGGTATCTTGAAAGAAGGAAGCATTCTAGATGAAACTAGACCTACTTAGCGGAGTTGATGAAGGAAATACTTCAGACGGAATAACGTACATCTAGGGATATTTGGAATGAAGGAAACACTTCTGACTAAAATAGATAGATCCAAACTCTATTTGTTTGGTCTAGTGGTGGGGTTTTGAGTTGATAGTCAGAATTAGGGTTAGGTAACTGTTTGATCCGGAGTAAGGGCGAGAAGGATCGTGTAATGTCCCGTTTAACTAAATGGGTAATTGAGGAATTAGAAAAGGTAATTAAGAGTGAAATTTTAGAAAGTTAGAAGTTTGGAGGGAGAAGTAGGCTTTCGGCCCATGGCCCAAAGGGAGAGCCAGCCACATAAAGGTGGAGGTAAGGGTTGGCGAAACCCTAGCTGCCCTTGCCCCACTCCCTATGCAGCCGTCCCCATCGTCCCTTGCGTGCTCTGCATCCGCTATACGCTTACGCCACATCTACATGCAAAGTTTTCATCGCACGCATGTCGCTCCCCGCCATCCTTTTTGCTCGCGATCTTCGCCGCAATGCGCTACCTCTACTTGCATGCTGCACAGCTTTCACTACTACAAAACAGGCTATAGTAGACGCCCCATCACAGACGGTTCCTTTGGAACCGTCTGTGTTGGGTCTGTCCGGACCTGCGTGTGGCGCGGGCAGCCTATCACATACGGTATTTTTTAGAACCGTCTGTGATAGTCATCTATCACAGACGGTTCATTAATAGAGCCGTCTGTGAATTATCACAGACGGTTCTATTAAAACGTCTATGATAATCCAGCCAATCACAGACGGTTCTAATTTAGAACCGTCGTACTATCACTGAGCGGTTCTTAATAAGAACCGTCAGGATAATCGAGATTATCACGAGCGGTTCTAAATAAGAACCGCTCAGTGATAGTACGAGCAGTTCTCAATGAGAACCATCTATGATAATTAGTTATCACAGACGGTTCGAATTAATAACTGTCTGTGATATCCTAGCATCATATAAATTGCGCCCAACACATCCCTCTGCCGCACTGCCGCTCTGGAGGACCTGTGTCCACTACCGCACTGCCGCTGCAACCTCCAGGCCGTCATCCTCACCTGTGCACCTCCTCAGGCCCGTTGGTCGCCGCCACCTCGTTGCCCTCTCCTATGGCCGTGTGCATCCCTAGGCCACCATCGTCCTCTCCCTCGTCGGTGACGCACTGCCGCATCCTTCCTCCTTTCCTGCTGGCCACATCCCCATTCCTCGGTATGTTGCAAGGTACTGTAGTTTGACTATTTGAGGTACTGGTCAATGGTGTATTGCTATTTGTTGATTTTTGATGGCCATTCTATGCTAGGTTGCAACTTGGAAACAATATGGCAAGTCCTTGGAGCCCTGTAGCGAGTATTGAAGAAGATGAAGAGGAGTAGAGAGGCCAACGATGATGAGGTTGTTGAAGATGCAAGTGCACAATCACAGCTGCCAATGCGTGCAAGATCGAAGGGGTAGCTGAAGCAAGTTCGAAAGGCAAAGAGGTGGTTGAGGCAAGTGCATGATGCATGTTACTATGTTACCTCCATGGATGGCTACATTTAGAATTTTGAGGCATAGCGCTGTAAATACTAAATAACTGCTGTATGTTATTGCCATTATACTTGGTGATGAAATTTGATATGCAGTACCACTAGGTGATTGCATATGATTATTTTCTTTATAATGTCTATGAAAAGACATATGTGGTTTTGTAGGCAAATAACAACCTTGGTGTAGGTCAAATTAATTAGTCCAAAGTAATATCAAGATATCACTATAAATTGGTAGATGAGATGCAAATAGGGTCGTTCTTTTGTCATGTGAAATGTCCTGTCTTCTACCATACATTGTAGCTAATTGAGGATTAGATGCTCAAGACTCTAGTCCTATTTGGTATGGTCTTAGATGTTTGTCGATGCAATAGTTATCTATGACTAGATGTTTTGTGAAAATGTTGAAATTTGGAGTTGGTACAATTCTCTCTTCCTAGAGGCATATCGATGCCTAAAGCAAGAAAGAAAACTTTGTTATGAAGCTTCACTTGCATATTTAAATTCATGTTTGCTATAAATTAATCGCTAATCAATTTGGCACTAATTTGTTACATGCGTAGTGTAGATGGATCGGCGGATGTACGTGTGAACCGTGTGAGTCAAGAGTACATTAATGGCGTGGTTTCTTTTAGAAGAGCCACGAGGTGATATGTTGAAGAAGGGATAAATTTTATGTCTTGTCCATGCATTGATTGTGGTAATCTGAAGATGTTTAACAACGCGGCGCAGATCGAAGCGCACTTGATTCGAAGGGGTTTTAAAAAAGGGTATACATGTTGGACCAATCACGGTGAAGAGCAGATTATACCAAAAGTTAATAATGACGACATCGCCGAGGAAGTCAATGATTCGCTAGATGTGGACTGTGCTTTTGATGAGGATAGGTGGCACGATGACAATCTGGATCAGATGCTACGCGATGCAGAAGAGAACTACAGTGAGAGAGAGTTTTGTAAATTCGAGGGCTTAAGGGAGGACTCCGTGAGACCTTTGTTCCCTGGCTGCAAGCCGGAATACACAAGGTTGTCAACCGTGCTTGAACTGCTAAAATTGAAGGCAAGCAATGGTTGGTCCGATAAGAGTTTCACGGCGTTGTTAGGTTTCCTAGCGGACATCCTTCCGAAGGGAAACGTGTTGCCCAGCACCACCTATCAAGCAAAGAAGGTTATTTGTCCATTGGGAATGGAAGTAGAAAGAATACATGCATGTCCGAACGATTGTATCCTCTACCGTAAAAAGTATGCAGACATGCATGTATGTCCCGTGTGCAAAGCATCCCGATACAAGCGCCGAGAATCATCGCTAAGGTGAAGCAAGGACCTCTGCTAAGATGTTGTGGTATCTTTGTGATCCCACGCTTGAAGCTTTTATTTGCGAACCTAAAGGAGGCAAGATTGCTGCGTTGGCACTCAGAGGAGCGAAGAGAGATGGAAAGCTAAGACACCTGCCGATTCGCGCCAAAGGAGAAACTTTATCTGAGCTTCAAAGAGTTCGTGCGTAACCGAGGAACATAAGGTTAGGGTTGAGTACAGATAGAATGAATCCTTTCGGTAACATGAGCAACGACATAGCACCGACCAGTGAATCTATGTATGTACAACCTTCCTCCTTGGTCGTGTATGAAGCGGAAGTACATTTTGATGTCACTACTTATCCAAGGGCCAAGCAACCTGGGAATGATATTGATGTGTACCTAGCACCATTCTTTGAAAGATCTTGTGACTTTGTGGAACTAAGGGTGCAGGTATGGGATGCGATAAACGAGAGAACTTCACTTTACGCGCCATGTTGTTCTACACCATCAATGATTTTCCGCCCTTGGTAACTTGTCAAGCCAAGACAAAAGGAACCAAAGCCCATTCAAGACCGCTTAGATGCTACGGAGAGTGTATGGTGAACAACTCACGCAAAATCGTATATATCGTCACCGTGAGGTTCCTTCCCAGGAGTCACCCATACCGCAAGATGAAAAAACAATTTGACGAAAGTAAGGAGAACGATTCAGCTCCAAGGGCTTTTAGAGGGAAAGAGGTCTATGATATGGTTAAGGATATCGATGTTGTGCTTGGGAAGGGACATAAATTAAGAACCCGTGAGAAGAACATCTGGAAGAAGCAGTCAATTTTTTAGGACTTGCCTTATTGGGAGCACTTAGAAGTTCACCACTGCATCGACGTCATGCACGTAGAGAAGAATGTAAGTGATAGCTTGATTGGTCTCTTGCTGAACATTAGTGGCAAAACAAAGGATGGTGTTAACGCACGGCGTGACTTAGTTGATATGAACATAAGGACCGAGTTAGCACCGAAGAGACCGATACAGATTTAACGTACCTTCCCCGACTTGCTACACTGGCCCAAGGCCGAGAGAAATGAAGCGTGCGAGCTTGCATGGTGTGAAAGTCCCATCCGTTACTCCGCTAACATTAAGAACCTTGTTTCTATGCAAGATTTGAAATTAATTGGTACAAAGTCTCATGATTGTCATGTGCTGATGACACAAATGCTTCCTGTTGCAATTAGAAGTATCTTGCCGAACAAGGTTCGAGTGGCAATCTTGAGGCTATGTTATTTTTTCAACTCAATTGCTCAGAAGATCATTGATCCCCAAGGACTAGATGCTTTGCAGGCCGAGGTGGTGACGACTCTATGTCATCTTGAGATGTATATCCCTCTGTCATTTTTCAATATCATGGTCTATCTCATTGTTCACCTTGTGAAAGAGATAAAGATATGCGGCCTGTGTTCTTGCGTCATATGTACCCGTTCGAGAGGTACATGGGAATTCTCAAGTCCTACGTAAGGAATCGATCTCGACCGGAGGGTAGCATCATCGAAGGTTATGCAACCGAAGAGATCATTGAGTTCTACGTTGACTACATGGCTCAGGTGGAACCGATAGGTGTGCCTCTATCTCGCCATGAGGGGAGACTGGATGGTATCGGGACCATCGGAAGGAAATCAATCACTCCCGATCCGATCGTGCACGCTCAAGCCCATTTCACGGTCTTGCAACACATGACCCAAGTGTCCCCGTACATCGACGAGCACAAAGACATGGTACGCCAATAAAATCCAGACCGGTCGGAGGTTTGGATCACGAGAGAGCACAATCATCGGTTCAACGAATGGTTAAAGGTGCGAATCACTGAGAGGTCATCAAGTGATGATACGCTACTATAGTTGGCACGAGGGCCACAATTTACAATTATCGCATGGCAAGGATACGACATAAATGGGTACACATTTTATACGGCAACTTAGGATAGGAAGAGCATAGTCCGTAACAATGTGTCCGTGATAGATGCATTCAAGACCGATGAGGAGCTCCTACTATGGGCAAATAGAGGAGATGTGGGGAGCTCGACTACGTGCTTTTCAAGATCCCCCTATTTCGGTGTCGTTGGGTCCATCTCCCACAGGTGAAGGTCAACAAGTATGGCGTCACTACCGTGGACCTCGAACGTGTCGGATACAAAGACGAACCATTCGTACTGGCTAACCAAGTTGTTCAAGTCTTCTATGTAACCGACCCGGCAAATAAGAAGCGACACGTAGTTCTTCATGGAAAAAGGAGGATTGTCGGAGTTGAGAATGTAGTGGACGAGGAAGAATACAATCAATTTGACGAGTTGCCTCTTTTCGGAAACGTCATTAGGCTCGAGGAAGAACCCAGTGAGGAAGCTAGCTATATGCACGTCGATCATCAGGAAGGCCTATATTTTAATTAAGAATTTACTCCAATGTAATTAATTTATTCCATAACATCATGTGTTATGGACTTGTAATCTCTCATATATTTTGATGTCAACGTGAAATTGTCATGTGTTGATGTGTTATGGACTTGTCATCTTTGATATCGATAGCCAGTCATAAAGGATCTTAATTTCTCACCTATACACATTTGTAATCCAGTTGTAACTATAGTGACAATACTTGAACAAATGCGATCTTTTGTAATTTATTTTGAGTAATGATCACTTTGAGTTGTCAACAATTGATTATCTCTGATGAATCTATTTTTGTGCATGGTTGTTTTCAGAGGGCATGGCTAGCAATTCCTGAGGCTAGCCAAAAAAACAGAAAAAATGTAGTCTGGAGTAAGAACTATCACAGACCGTTTTTTGTTAAAACCGTCTGTGAAGGCTAGTATCACAGACGGTTTTCACTAAAAACCGTCTGTGATACGCGAATATCATAGTGGGAAGTTCACTTGGTGAATATGATGTTCGCTTGGTGAAATGGGTTATTCACTTGGTGGTTTGGTTGGGAAGTGAAAGGGAAGTTCACAGGTTGTTTCAAAGAAATTGTTTACTTATTTATTTATTGTCTTTTAAATTACGCTTTGCAATATACTTACTCTATTTATTGCCAATACTTGCTTTCTGCAAAAGAACCATATGGCTATTCCTTTGATCAAGCCTTGTATGAATATTAATTGCATATTGTTCCCTATAACATGCTGAGTACTTTATGTACTCATGGCTTTAAATTTTGCTACTCAGTTAAAGAAAGTCAAGCTGCTCAAGAGTTTTACGAAGAGAAGTTCTTTGAAGGCTTTGCGAATTAGGATGCGTTCTCCACTCGATTGCCTGTGGGTATGTTGAATGGTCTTTCCAAGTTTCTTTTCCACTACAAGAGTTTATTTGTGTCTTAAGCCCTGCGTGGCAATTTAAGTAAACGTTGACCATAAGGTCCAGTTATTATTACTATTTATTATTTTGCTATGTTTTTTAGTTAATAGTTGAATGGATGGTATTTCATCGATGTTTCACTGTATGAACTAGCTATTGATCATAGGACTAGTTCAGAATACATAGAGAGTTTTGGATGTGTAAATCCAGATCTCGACACGAAGTCATATTCAAAGTCCACGCCTTGTTTTTTGTACATGTTCCTTGACCACTAAGCGTGCAGTAAGCTTACCATTTCCCATGTACCATTCTCCTCTATTGCTTTCATCTCCTCTTCCATAGCTTGCCTCCAACTTAGGTGCTCGACTGCTTCTTCATGTGTTGTCGGCTCCTCAATTACCACCAAATACAACTCATCAAGTACAAGCTGGACATGAGGCATTTCTGAGTATACGTCTTCAAGAGATCGATACCTCTTTAGCCCCTCGGATGAAGACATCGACAGAGCATGATGCTTGCATTCCTGTTACCGGCATTGTTTGCTCTCCCACGAGCGCTGCTACAAGGGTGCCATGACCAGCGAGTCCACCAGCAGAGAGTGGACTCGTGTACTGCATCGGAGTATGGTGTGGGGCCATCGTTTTCTTGTCGATCAATAGCAGATAGCGAGTTGTACTCCAGTGTGAACAATTCACCTTGGGCTTGTACGCCTTCTTGTGGTAGCTCCCAGTTCCACAATTTCTCCTCCTCAAATATGACATCTCTAGAGACATGGAGTTTCTTTGTGGTTGGGTCATACACCTGATAAGCTTTGGAGTTTTGTTCATACCCCAAGAACACCATTGGAATTCTTCGATCATCTAATTTCTTCAGATGTGGCTTCATGTGATGCCCCGTGTCATTGCCCTAGGGGTAATCACACTTAGGCACAAGGATTACTATTCGTTTGCCCAGACTAACCCCACGGGTTGGCTGTGAGGTGGTAGGGGCTACTCGAGTTAGAAGCGCTTCCATGAAGCGGTTCTGGTTTTCCTGGGCTTCTTTCCTGGAGTTTTCAGCTTCCTTTCTAGAGTTTTCGAGGAATCAGAAAACTTCAGCCATTATGCCTAGGGGATCGGTGGCTCTAGTGGATGGCAGTTGACTGGTTTCTGGTATGGTAGTAGCTTGGGGTTGAACAGGTGCAGACTCATTGAGGTTCGCTGCTGGATTCTCTATTGGCTGATCTTGTGGCATGAGTTCCAATGTCAATCCCAATTCATGTTCTTCGCTTCCTTGACCTTCCATCCTGTAGGGGAGATGTTTAGAGATGGTTGCATTAGTTGTTATGTTGGTGGCATTTTCATCCTAAGGTGTCTATTAATGGTAGTATTAACTCCTTATTTCTTTAGCAGTAGTTTGTGGTAGAAACAAAGGTATTACATTTATCTGGTAGAGGTTAACCGAGGGTGACTTGCATTAATCCATACACATACGAGGCAAATAACACCAAGAAACAAGGACATGCAAAAAGATCCAAATCCTATACTAGCTGAGTCTCTCATGCTCAGTCACGCTTGAGATCTCGTTCTCAAGACCGCCCAAACCACGTGGTTGGAACCGCTCAGAGCTTGCCTCTGAGTGCGACCTACATTACCCTGGATCCACGCGCCTAAGTACGCTCGAGATCCCGTTCTCAAGACCGCCCAACTACGTGTTGGGAAACGCTCAGGGCTCATTCTTGAGTACGCCCAGGACTTCGCTCCTGGGTATTCCAGAGCTACACGCTCAGAGTGCCATGGACCACTCGTCCGGGAAAACTGATGTGCAGAAGTAGGATAGGGCATTCTTTTTACATCGTTAGCCATTTTCTTTGCTTCCTTTAAGTAGTTACGGATTACTTTGGGATGCTGACGGGTTATTCTAGTTATAAAGATGAAAAGATGAGGAAGTTAACAAGTATGGTCTAGACATATCTAGAATTTGGAAAAGCAGGTCCATACCAAAGTTCTACTACATGCCTCTAGCCTAGGCATCAAAACTTATGATCTTATATTGAAACCCCATCGCCTATAGTCTTAAATCTTCTATCCTAGGTCGAATTGCTAGCATGACAGGTTATTTAGCAGGAAATAACAATACGAATCCTATGACAAGACACACGCTTCCCCCGTACTCTCTCGGTCGGAAGACTGAACCGAAACCTCTTACGAAGGAATGGTTCTACGTTAGTAGGCTATCACTCTAAGCAAGGATGAGCTTTTTAACATCATACTTTTTGAAGCGGGACGGAAATAGAAATTGATAGGAAGATGAGAGTTAATAAGGTAATTAATGCAATATAGCAAGCGAGAAAAGCACACCTAAGTTCTTGCTACAATTTCTATTTTATTAGCATGGCCCGATCTTATTGCTCTGATACCACCTGTGACGCCCCGTGTCATTACCCCAGGGGTAATCACACTTAGGCACACGGATTACTATTCGTTTGCTCAGTAGAACACTACTCCAATGAATAATAAGCCTTTACCAGAGTTAGCGCAGTAGAACAATAAGATAGAAACTAATCTTTATTACAATAGTAGCCACACAAGACTAAGGTTCTGAATACAATTATTTAATTACAATGTGGTAATACATTCCCCTGCTTGCCTGCTAGGTTCCTCCAGCAGTCTACTCGTCCCAAGAGTCGAATAGGGCGTCCACCTCGCCCTGCTCCTCGTAACCAACACCCTCGTCACCTGCGGCCTTCTCGGTACCTGTAAATCCCTCATCCCACTTGGGATAACTCCCGGCCGGATTAGGATCTAAGCAAGGGGAGAGATAGCAAGAGTGAGTACTAGTGTACTCAGCAAACATTAATAGCAAAAATGCACTTGATAACTTATCTCTGTTCATTATCACAAGTTCTATATCATCTCTTTTCTAAAAATAACTCATTAAAACATTAGGTGGCAAATTTTAATACTGAAAACATTACTTGTCACTCGAAGAGAAGAAAGACCCCTAGCGGTTCCCGTAGACTCCAATCCAGGAGACTGGCATGAATTCATGATTTGATATAGCACTGCAAAGGCTCGTACCACTTTACCCATAGTCATTCTGAGCTCTCTCTGAATGTGGATATCATGGGAATATACTCACGATCTTATGATGATGATACAATTGGCAATGGCGTTGAAGGTTTGTTGAATCACGCATTTTCGGCAAAGTTCTTTTTCTTTGTCAGGCAGTGGCGGTCGACCGCCAAAATGGCGCTTTGACCGCCATTGAGTGGCGAATGGTGGTTTTGGAAATCGGTCAGACCGACCATAAAATGATTTTGAGTTTTGAAGATGGGCCAAAAATAGAGAGTGTAGGTAAGAGAGGGGATTATACTACACTTGGTGTCATAATTTTTGGAGCTTCAAGTCAAAAGTTGTATTGGTTTGAAAATTCCAATAGTTTTCAGATTTCCAAGGAGGAAATTTGGCTAAGTCCTAGCTGGGCAGTCAGACCGGCCAACAGGTGGCGGTCAGACCAGCCAGGGGTGGTCAAACAGGCCATGGGTGGTGGTCAGACCGATTTTGCCTTGTTTATCGGCCAACTTGGCAGCGATGGTTGTACGCTAGGTCAAGTTCATGGGTTTCAGTGCATATGTGTTGCATGATGCATGTTTTGACTAACATGGGTCAAGTTGCGAAGACCTTGTTCCCGAATCGATTTCTTGGTCTATTGTTGTGCAGGTTGCTTGGAGGTCAACGACGGTCAATGGTGAGGATGATCGGGACTAGGCTTGGAGAGTTGAGGTCCAGAACGATCGAGGATGCTGGGTGAGGTCAATGGATTCAAGCATGGCGCAAACTGGACAAGGATGACCGAACAGGCAGTTCGGTGCGATGGGTTGGATCAAGCGGCGTGGGGGTCAGTGCAAGTGCCATGGTGGTTTCAGTGGGAGCCGGATGGGAGAGATTTGCCGACATGAAGAGAGTTGTTGATCAACCTACACGTCGCGAAGCATGGAAGTGCTTCATGAAGATTGGACTCGATCTTTGGAAAAGGATCGGAAAGGGGCATTTTGGTAATTTCACCAAAATACCACCTTGGTGATCTTTTGCTAACACGCGGCGCAAGACGGCGCAAGGAGAAGCGGTTTAGGTCAAGAGGAGATGAAGACGATGCTTTAAAATGCGTGCGTAAGTGAAATTCGTTTGTGTATGGGCTTAACGGGTGCCCATTAGGGTTTGCTCTTCTAGAAGCTAGCCTCTACTGTAAATAGGGGAGGGTGCTGGCCAGCACCTTCTAAACCCTTCATTTGAGAAACCCTAGTTTGTGTTTTTAGGGTTTGGAGAGACCAGTGGGAGGTTAGGGTTATAGAGAGTTGGATTGATTGTGTGCTCATGTGTTGAGTTTTTGTCCTCCTGGTTGGAGTGGCTATAAACCAACATCAATCTCGATTCAATCCAAGAAAGATTTCACACAATGAGTCTGTTTGTGTTCTTGCTCTCTATTTCGTGATTTTGGGTCGTTTTTTGATCCGCGAGTTTTCCTTTTGTTTCTGACCTAGATTTAGCTTGCCGTGACATGTGGGAATACATCTAGGACCATCTTAATTATCAATCACCCACAAGCAAGCTTCTAAGTCATCTTTTGGTTTTGACTCAGTTTTGGAGCAACCTTCTCTAAAAAGGAAAAAGGTCGAAACTTTGGCATGGATCTTCACGATCCTTGATTGGAATCGGTTTCTAACATCCTATAGAAGGTATGTGTCAAGTTCGGTAAGGTTTGGAGTCACAAATCAAAAGTTAGACCTTTTTGTGTTTTTGAGTTCGAACTGATTTTACTGTTCATTGGCCTAGAGGTCAGACCTATTTCTAGTTGGAGGTCAGACCGCCAACTAGCTAAAGGTCTGACCGCCAACTAGCAAGAGGTCTGACCGCCCAACTAATTTGGATTTTAGTTTTTCTGTTTTTGGTCAATTTGCTTCGGGGTTTTGATTGAATTCAATACAAGTCTTCCACTATGATTGTATATTGATCTTCATAGCTTTCATGGCTATTGGAGTCAATTTAGTATTGAATTCAATCAAGGTAAAAAAGAGATCATGCTCCTATTATGAGAGGTTTGCCCAAACTTAAAGCCGTCAAGGATGTTGTATGTGCGCCCTGTAGGCATGGCAAGCAAGTTGCCTCCTCACACCCTTCATTCACTATGGTCATGACTAATGGACTGGGACAGTTGCTTCACATGGATACTGTTGGTCTAGCTAGGATTCGGTCAGTCGGTGGCAAATGGTATATTTTTGTTATAGTCGATGATTTTTTGAGATACTCTTAGGTGTTCTTTCTTACTTCGAAGGATGAAGCTTTTGATCATTTTCATGATCTTGTTCTTCGCTTGGCTTCTGAACTTCCTAGTGCCCTGAGAGTGATTCGCAGTGACAATGACACGGAGTTCAAGAATGCTTCATTTGCCTCTTTTTGTGCTGAGTGCGGTATTGAGCATCAGTTCTCTTCTCCACACATCCCTCAACAAAATGGCGTTATGGAAAGGAAGAACAGAACTTTAGTCGAGATGTCTAGGACGATGCTAGATGAGTATAGCACTCCGAGGAGGTTTTGGGCTGAAGCTATTGCTACAGCTTGCCATATTGCCAATCGTATCTTCTTGAGACCATCTTTGGGCAAGACATCTTATCAGCTTCGCTTTGGTAGAAAACCCTCTGTCTCTCATTTTCGAGTCTTTGGATCCAAGTATTTTATTCTCAAGATAGGAAATCTAGATAAATTTGGGTCAAGGACTTCTGATAGTTTATTTATGGGTTATCCTGCTCATTCGAGGGGTTTTCGGGTTTTTAATGTTGAGACTAACGTTGTCCAGAAGACATGCAATGTCACTTTTGATGATACTCGCCCTGGAGCTAGATCAGATATTTCAGGTGATACACAGGAGACAGAGAGCATTTTTGTAGAAGAAGATGATGATGAAGTCGATATTGCTCTTCCACCTGTTGCCGATGCTCCTATCCAAGCTCCAGAACCTGCTTCGACTACTTCACCTCCAATTAAGGCTCCTACTGCATCTTCATCATCAGTAGTACCCACGGAGGTTGAGGAGATGCTATCTCCCCCTGGCGCTCCACTTCACATACAAAGGCATCACCTTTCGGATCAGATTATTGGTCAGCTTCATGAGCGAGTCACTCGCTCCAGGTATCATGATCCGAGTCTCTACTCTCATTCTGCATTTGTTGCTTCTTTTGAACCCCGCGATATATCTCATGCTTTATCTGATTCTAGCTAGCTTAATGCCATGCATGAGGAGTAAGAGAATTTTGAGAGGAACAAGGTCTAAAACCTAGTAGAGCCTCCTAGTGATCATAATGTAATAGGAACCCGTTGGATGTTCAAAAACAAACAAAGTGAGGATGGTTCTGTAATTAGAAACGTTGGTAGCTCAGGGTTTTAGCCAAATTGAGGGGTTAGACTTTGATGAAATATTTGCTCCTGTTGCTAGATTAGAAGCCATTCACATTCTGCTTGCATTTGCTGGATCTAAGGGTTTTAGGCTGCAACAGATAAATGTTAAGAGTGCATTTCTGAATGGTTACATAGAGAAGGAAGTGTATGTTAGGCAACCCCCAAGCTTTGAGAACCCCAAACATCCACATCATGTTTTTAAGCTATCCAAAGCATTGTATGGTCTTAAGCAAGTCCCTAGAGCCTGGTATGATAGACTTAAGACCTTCTTGCTTAAGAATGATTTTGAGATGGGTAAGGTAGACAAGACTCTATTCATTCTTCGGCATGGCAATGACTTGCTGCTTATTCAGATTTACGTGGATGATATTATCTTTGGTGGTTCTTCTCATGCTCTTGTTTCTAGTTTTTCTGAGACTATGTCTAGAGAATTTGAGATGAGTATGATGGGAGAGCTCAATTATTTTCTAGGGCTTCAAATCAAGCAATGCAAGGAAGGGATCTTCATCCATCAAATGAAGTACACTAAGGATTTGCTCAAGCGTTTGAGATGGTGATCGTAGTTTATCGCCACTCCCATGGCGACTTCGACTGTTTTGGATCTAGACGAGGAAGGAGAAGCCGTGGATCAACGCGAGTACCGCAGCATGATTGGCTCTCTCCTTTACCTAATGGCCTTAAGACTGGACATCCACTTCGCGGTCTGCCTCTGTGCGAGGTTTCAAGCGTCTCCGAGGACTTCACATCGCCAAGCCGTTAAGCGTATTTTCCGGTACCTTCACTCTACCCTCTAGTATGGCATTTGGTATTCCTGCTCTTCTTCCTTGTCCATTCGGGGGTTTTTTTATTCTGATTTTGCGTGCTGTCAGCTAGATAGGAAGAGTATCTCTGGCACTTGTCATTTCTTAGGCACTTCTCTTGTCTCGTAGTCTTCTAGGAAGCAATCCTCTGTTGCACAATCCACTACTGAAACTGAATATGTAGCTGCCACTAGTTGCTGTAGTCAAATTTTGTGGATGGTATCCACTCTTAAAGACTTTTGGTTAAATTTTGCTAGTATTCCTCTTTTCTGTGATAACACTTCTGCCATTAATATTGCTAAAAACCCAGTGCAACATTCTAGGGCCAAGCACATTGACATTCACTATCACTTCCTTAGAAACCATGTAGAGAAGGATGATATTGTGCTACATTTTGTGGAATCCGAGGCTCAGTTAACTAATATCCTCACCAAGCCTTTAGACCCAACGAGGTTTGCTACCTTGAGGAGTAAGTTAGGGGTAATTTATCCCTATGGGTTGGTTTGAGGGGGAGTTTGTTCTTTTCTGAACTTTCCTTGTTTATCTGATCTTTCCTTGATCTTTTCTGAACTTGTTGATCGTTTTGATCGTTTTAGGCTTTTTGAGCTTTTCTTGCATCTCATTGTATCATATTGCATTCATATGAAAATCACAAAAAGATGCATTGTAATATAAGCTTTACTGTTTGTCTTTTAATTGATGAAGCTTTGCTTATTACCCTCTTGAGCTTTAGTATTTCAATTCTTGCTCAATGTCATGTCTAATTCTTTGACTTGCTAGAATTATCATGCTTTCACATGTGTAGCTAAGTCTTTGCTAAATGAGTTAGAACTTTAAAACAACCTGCACTAAGAAATTTGCAATTTGTGGATCTTTTAGCTAGTTGTGCAATTAGTGCTCTTTTGTGACATTGGCCCTGTCAAAATTGCATTGTTAGCTCTTGAATCTAGAACTGATCATTACTTGAGCTTCTTGTTCTTCTGAGAATCTAAAACTGCTCTTGTGCAAAATAAAAAATCAAATTTCAAGATTGTCTTGTGGTTAAATTATGCCAAAGTACTCTCATGAGACTGCATGTCAAAGACATAAACTTGGAGATAGTTTGATGATCCAGACGATCTCATGGGGACTGCTTATCAAAATTGACATGAACATCAAGATTTGTCGCTCTAGTTGAAGCTTAGGAAGAGTTTGTGGATGGCTCCTAGTCCAGGATCTTTTTCACTAAGATAGACCTTTAATCAACTTCTGGCTAAAGTTTAGGAAGAGTTTGTGGATGACTCCTAGTCCAGGATCTTCTTCACTAAGATAGGCTTTTTATCAACTTCAATATTCATTGCAAATGAAAACTGTTGAAAAATGGGCGTTTGAGATAATTAGAGCAAAATGATTCAATTCAGAACCAGTTTGTCTCTTAAGTGATCATTGTTAGATTTTTGATCTCACATTGACATTCTGACATGGCCATTATTACTTTAGGATCCTTGTTGATGAACTTACTAGTTTTGAAGCTTTGCTTAATTTGTTACAAATTCATCACTTTATATTGGGCCTTCTAGCTTAGCTTTGATATATATGTCTTAACATGATCATGCTAGCGTCTTCAGGCTTGATATGTATTGAGTAATATTAGAAATGCTAGCTTGTTCTTTTGGGTAATCTCCAAAGCTTCTTGTACTCAAACATTGAAAAATACAAAAAATGAAGCCACTCCATTGCATTTCATGCAGGCTCTTTCTTACGCTTTTTCCTTATTTCTGCATCTGTCGTCTCTGGATGAGAGGAATGCGTGATTCCTTGATAACTCCATTGTCAAAGGGGAAGAATAAGTAACAAAAATGTTAAAAGGGGAGCTACTTGGAGAAAAAGGGAGAAAATAAAATTTTCTTGAAAAAATGATGATCATAGTGAGGGGGAGCATTTCATTTGCATTCTTATGATCTTATTGCCATTTCTGAACTTGAATTGCAATTCTTAGATCCTCATAATGATCAAAGGTCAGATTGAACAATTGTTCTTTCATACGGACCTTAAGTGAGAATTTTGACTCCTTTCAGGAAATTGAAGCTTTCTTACTTTCTTTTGCTTGATCTCACTTGCCTATGCTATTTTGAAGCCAGCTTGGTCATTTCCATTGCTTTCTCTTATATTTGGACCAAGTTGTGCCATTGCACGAAAATGTTGAGTTTTTTTATTTTCAAACCTCAAAAGTTACAGTTTTTAAAAATTGTCAATGTGTTCATAAAGGGGGAGATTGTGGATGTCATGGGTATATGCTCACGATCTTAGGATGATGATACAATTGGCAATGGCGTTGAAGGTTTATCAAATCACGCGTTTTCGGCAAAGTTCTTTTTGCTGTCTGGTAGGTGGCGGTCTGACCGGCCATGGTGGCGGTCTGATCGGCTATTGAGTGGCGGTTAGACCGACCTTTGGAAATCGGTCAGACCGGCCATAAAATGATTTTGAGTTTTGAAGCTGGGCCAAAAATAGAGGGTGTAGGTAAGAGAGGGGATTCTACTACACTTGGTCTCATAATTTTTTGAGCTTCGAGTGAAAAGTTCTATTGGTTTGAAAATTCCAGTAGGTTTCGGATTTCCAGGGAGGAAATTTGGCTAAGTCAGTGACCGATCGAGGCCAAACCGCCAATGTGGCGGTCAAACCGTTAGGCGATCGACCGCCATGGGTGGCGGTCAGATCGATTTTGGCTTGTTTATTGGCCAACTTGGTGGCGAGGGTTGTACACTAGGTCAAGTTCATGGGTTTCAGTGCATATGTGTTGCATGATGCATGTTTTGACTAATATGGGTCAAGTTGCGAAGAACTTGTTCCCGAATCGATTTCTTGGTCTATTGTTGTGCAGGTTTCTTGGAGGTCAACGACGAGGATGATCGGGACTAGGCTTAGAGAGCTGAGGTCCAAAACGATCGAGGATGCCGGGTAAGGTCAAAGGATTCAAGCATGGCGCAAATTGGACAAGGATGACCGAACGGGTAGTTCGGTGCGACGGGTTGGATCAAGCGGCGCGGGGGTCGGTGCAAGTGCCATGGTGGTTTCGATGGGAGTCGGATGGGAGAGACTTGCCGACATGAAGAGAGCCGTTGATCAACCTACACGTGGCGAAGCATTGAAGTGCTTCATGAAGATTGGACTCGATCTTTAGAAAAGGATCAAGAAGTGGTATTTTGGTAATTTCACCAAAATACCTCCTTGGTGACCTTTTGCTAACCCGCGGCGCAAGACGGCGCAAGGAGAAGCGGTTTAGGTCAAGAGGAGATGAAGACGACGCTTTAAAATACGCGCGTAAGTGAAACTCATTTGTGTATAGGCTTAACAGGTGCCCATTAGAGTTTGCTCTTTTAGAAGCTAGCCTCCACTATAAATAGGGGAGGGTGCTGGCCAGCACCTCCTAAACCCTTCATTTGAGAAACCCTAGTTTGTATTTTTAGGGTTTGGAGAGATTAGTGGGAGGTTAGGGTTATAGAGAATTGGATTGATTGTGTGCTCATGTGTTGAGTCTTTGTCCTCCTAGTTGGAGTGGCTATAAACCAACATCAATTTCGATTCAATCCAAGAAAGATTTCACAAGATGAGTCTGTTTGTGTTCTTATTCTCAATTTTGTGATTTTGGGTCTTTTTTTGATCCGCTAGTTTTCCTTTGGTTTGTGACCTAGATTTAGCTTTCTGTGACATGTGGGGATACATCTAGGACCATCTTCATCATCAATCACCCACGAACAAGTTTCTAGATCATCTTTTGGTTTTGACTCGGTTTTGGAGCAACCTTCTCTAAAAAGGAAAAAGGTTGAAACTTTGGCATGGATCTTCGCGATCCTTGATTGGAATAGGTTCCTGACATCCTAGAGAAGGTATGTCTCAAGTTCGGTAAGGTTTGGAGTCACGAATCAAAAGTTAGACATTTTTGTGTTTTTGAGTTCGGGCTGATTTTACTGTTCATTGGCTTGGATGTCAGACCGATTTCTAGTTGGAGGTTAGACCGCCAACTAGCGAAAGGTCAGACCGCCAACTAGCAAGAGGTCAGACCGCCCAACTAATTTGGATTTTAGTTTTTCTGTTTTTGGTCTATTTGCTTCGGAGTTTTCATTGGATTCAATACAAGTCTTCCACTAGGCTTGTATATTGATCTTCATAGCTTTCATAGCTATTGGAGTCAATTTAGTATTGAATTCAATCAAGGTGAAAAAGATATCGTGCTTCTATTCACCCCCGCTCTAGTCGCCTTTTCGGTCCAACACTGAGCTAGGTCCACCGCATTTCCTTTGATAAGATTTCGAGTTCAGAATACAGAACGTTTTCCAGGTTATGTGACTAAGTCTCCATCCATTACTTTAAAATCGGTCTTGATTTAGTCACGGTCTTGACCTCGCCATCCACCGAGTTCCAGTAATGTTGGTTGGGGCGGCTCTCGTCTGTGCCCAACACTCCACCTTGGGGTGGCTCTCTTCTGTGCCCAACACTCCAACGTGACCCGTTGTGGAAAACATAATTACATAACAAGGTAGCATTTTCTGCCTGCCGAAATGGGAAAATGGTTGGTTCTGAATTTACGGCCTCTGACCGAGTAAGAGTTTTGTTGGTCCTTATATTTTAACCATATGTAAAAAGGGGTCCACCTCTTACCTCATCATCGTCGTCGTCGTCGTCGCGTTCCCCTGCTCAGGCCCCCTTTTTACCTACCTAGTAATTCTCATTTCTTTCCTCTACTAATTCTCAGTTCTTATCCTCTTATTTTCATTTATTTGATTTGATTTTTGAGAAATAGTTTTAGTGCAATACATATAAGATAGAGCAATATACGGTTTACATTTAATATAGCTATGTTCATGTTCAAGGGAATAGCTTGCCTTCGTAATTGCAGGAAAGGTTGGCGTTGATGAATCTCTGATCAATTTCTCCTGTCGGTGCTGGTCCGTTCTCTGTAGCAATACGACGCGTTTATTTAATTTTCTACAAACAACTCGAGATCGCTTCAAATTAATTAAATTAGCATGATTAAAATGTTCAACCTGCCTGACTATTAGCCAACGATGCACATGTTTACTATGCGCGCACTTTTACTTTTTACTTAACAGAGTTAGTGATATTTTATCTTATTTTAATAATTACTCAACAGATTGATTTTAAGACAGGTAAGCCCAATGCGACCTAAATGAATTTGCTCGATTGTACAATTACGTAGTGTTAACATCTATTCATATTATTGCTAATCTCTATTGTTACAACACTAATTACCACAATTTATTAGGATTTATACAATTTTCCTAAAATTCTTCCTATACTTAGATTCCTAAACCCCATTTTTCTAACCCTAATCCCCCCTAATTACCTACCTTAACCCTTAATTACCTCCCCTCACCTCACTCACCGACACCCCCATCGCCTTTAATCTCAATGCTCCCCTCCCCAACTCCTTCCTCTCCCCTTCTCCATGGCACCCGGCTCCACCGCCCCGGTTCCCATGGGGCCTCCTCCCTTGATGGTCTTTGCTTGGCCTTGGCCTCTGGGTCCGTTGCCACATCCGGCCCCTCGGCCCAGATCTGTCATTGCTCCTCTTCAAGGTTCGGCTCACCGTGATTGCAGTCGGGCCCAATACCTTTGCCGGCGTTGCCTTCCTAGCCTGACCTCCTCTCGGCGTGGCCCGGTGGCCAGCGCCACCTCGACCTATGCGGCCCGGCCCGGCTCACTCGGCGCCGCTCACCCTCGGCTCGCCTAGTGCTGCCTACTCCTGTACCCGACTGCTCCCTCATGGCCGTGCCTCTCCCTGCCACCCGAGCCTCACCTCCATCCCCTTTCCCCTTCTCTACTTTTACTGATTGTTGTGCTTTTGCTTTACTGATGGTGTTGAATTCCCTTTTTCATGTTAGATGGTTGATGCACAGTGAGGGTCCTAACTGTGGGTTGCTACTGGTGGTGGTGGTGCTGCCGATGCCGTGCATTGAGGTATCCACCCCCTTGCTCTGTGATGCATATATGATGAACTGAGAGCTACAAGTTGATGTCACTGAGATCTGGTGCTATGTGTGAATGATGTGTATGTGTGTGGTGCCTACTGAGGTGTAACTAGGGTTACCTCTTGTGCGGATTTGAGGTAGGGAAGAGGATGGTAGTGCCGGCCTTGAGCTGGTGCTCTTCTCTTCTCCCTTGTTGGCCTCGACGTCACCCTTGATCTCCGGTCTTCGCCCTTCTTTCTGGCTCCCTGGCTTCCCTGGCTTCCTGGCTCCCCTTCCTCCTTGCTCTTCCTGGCTCCCCTTCCTACTGCGGTCCTGGCCTTGCCTCTCGGCTGAGAAGAAGTGGGAGGGGGAATGGATGGTTGTGCTGCTCTGTGTGCCAGGTTCGGCCTTATCACTTGGATGTGCTCTCCTGTGCTCCCCTATATGATGAGTTGGCAATGAGGCACAGGGGGGAGAATGTGGAATTTGTGCAGGGGGCTAGCTTGATGGGTCAAATGTATACCAATGTTGGCTTAGGGTGATTGGTGTCTTGCCTGTGTTGGCAAGTACGCAAAGGTGCTAATGGTTTGGATATTTGGAGGATTGTTGGGCTGGGCAGCAAGAGTGCTGATGGTGCTAGTTTTCGATACACCCAGTGATGCTTTGGCTGAGGGTGGAGTTTAATGGGCTATGCATTGTGGGATTATATTGTGGTTGCTGCAATTGCAAATAGTGGGTGTTGGGCTTTAATGACGTCGTGTGATGAGACCCACGGAAGTCAAAGGTGCCTATTGACTCAGGTTAGTCTGGATATCTTAATTACCAAGGGGCCGACTAAATCCGGTAGGTCAGGGTACCTTGGTCGTCAAGGGACCGACTGACCTAAGTTGATATGGGAATCCTATTGGACTTTGGGGAATTCTGACAACCACTTCCTATACTCTAATACTCACATATACTACTTTCAACTTAGCTTGGCTAACAATTTTCTAATTTTCCTAACGAGCGATGGAAATGGATCGCGAGATGGTTCTATAGACTGGCGCTCAAGCGACAAGGTGGCAACGATGGCTGCTGCTACATGAATGCAAGAAGTGGATTATGATTTAACTAATTGTTGTTATAAACATTACAATTGGTTGTAAAATTAATTTTGTTACAAGTATCGTGTTTGTAATATATTACTTCTATTTTGCAATTGGATTGATGTAACGCTTTCAACGTTGTAACGATTATGCGGCTGATACCAACTCTGAAATTACACTTTGTTCCAGATTTAAAGAATTTTAATTATCACTAATTACCTATTACTGTTATTTAGTTTAGGTTAATTATGCGGGTTCTCACACTTCACAACTTTCACATGAGCTATGCTACCAAAAGTACGGAGATGATATACCTTTGGTTTCCTATCATGCCTTGCCTCATAAGGTGTCTTCCCAACCAGGCTACGCGTGGGAGCACAATTCAAGAGGTAGACTGTTGTTGTTACCGCCTATCCCTATAGAACACCCAGAACCTTCATGCACTTGAGCAGGCTCCGTGCCATGGCAACCACTGTTTAGCTACGCCTCTCGACCACTCTGTTCTGTTGCGGGGAATAAGGCGTAGTGGTGTAATGCCTCGCGCGCATCTTCACAGAAACTTCCAAACATGTGATGTGAATTCTCCACCACGATGAGTGCGAATTGCCTTCACCAACATAGTCCACGATTATGGCTCATCAACAATTATCATGAAGTATTTGTTACCTCTCGGTGTAGTAGGTGAGATAGGGCCTCACAGATCACAATGCACTAGTTGGAGTCCCTTTTTCGTGCGAAAACTTTCCTCATGTGGGAATGGCACACGACGTTGCTTTCCTGCCATGCATCCATCACATAGCTTGTCAACTTGATCCAGCATTGGAACTCCTTCCACCATCTCCTTTGCTTCCATGGATCTCAATGCTTGGAAGTTGAAGTGCCCATACTAGGCATGCCACAACCACGCAACATCATTGTGTTGCACCAACAAACATACGGGCTGAGTTAGGCCAAGATTAAGGAGATACAGCCTGTTGCACGAGTGCTTAACGCTGGCCAATAGCATTCTCTGTCGATCATAGATACATAGGTAGTCATTCTCCATCATCGTCTTGCAATCATTCTCATCGAGTGTCCCAAACTCAAGATATTGATCTTAAGCTTTGGTATGTAATATACATCCATAAGTGCTCTGTGTTCTCCTCTTCAGCACTCGGACAGGACAGTTCCACGCCCCGCATATGTTCATTACAAACCTATCACCAAATTTCACCTTGCCTTTCACATTGGTGTCAAGTTCAGCAAACTTACTTCCAGTCATATGATTACTCGCTCCTATGCCCAAGTACCAAGTAATGCTGTTGTACTTGCTCTCGGATCCCAGCTACAGCTTTACCTTATCCACTTGCAACATGACCAGTTCATGTGTCTCTTGCGCAATTTGCACCAGGTAGCAAATTTCGACCATCAACAAGGTCGGTTCATCATCTTCTTTATTCTTAGCAATGAATGCTTTCTCCTTCTTCTTGGATCTACACTCAGAGGTGAAATGGTCATAGTTTTGACAATTGTAGCACCGTACCTTTCTCTTGTCAAACTTGTGTTCACGGCTGTTGGAGTCACTATCTGTTTCTCCATCGCCGCGCCCAAGCCTGGTGCCATGGCCACGCCAGCGTCCTCATCCTTCTTTTAACTTGGAGCCATTGATGGACCCCTCGCCGTCCTTCTTCACTGACTTGGCCTCCTACTCGACATGCATCAGGAGTAGGTGCTCTTCTCCCCTACCGCCATAGCGACGGGCTCCTTCCTCGTGTGCTTTCAAATGGTCGATTAACTCTTCAACCATCATCGCCTTGAGGTCTCAAACTGCTCGAGTGTGCAGACGATTGGCGCAAACTTGCCAGGGACCGCGCGGAGGAATTTTCTCACCACACATCTCTCCTCCATCTTATCCCCTAGACTGCTGATCTTGCTGACAATGAATGTCAAGTTCATGGCAAAATCATCAACAGATTCGGTGTCTTTCATGCACAGCTTCTCGAACTCACTCTTGATATTCTGCACACGCACCTCCTTGAGATGATCCGCACCCACGTGCATCGTCTTCAAGGTGTTCCAGGCCTCCCTCGTGGTCTCCTTCTCTACTAGGAGCAGGAGTAGGTCTTCCAGCACAACTTGGAAGATTGCCGCAAGCGCCATTTGATCCTTCTTCTCATTGATTGCCTCTGTCTCCAACTCACCCTGTGCACGCATGAAGACTTTCATCTTCATCTTCATCTTCACCGCCCACACCACATAATTGCTCCTCGTGAGCATGGGACTGGAGGGTGACGCCCTCATCTGTGACCCCCACACCCCCGCCACTCCTCGCAAAAGTGAACACAAAGATGATTTTTGGCATGCACTACCAAAGCTTCGGGCGTGCAGGAAGACAAGAAGGAAAAACACACAAGAACAATCACTCTAGAGAGTTTTGCGACGCGACTCATCTTGTGTCTTTTCTCTGCCTATTCTCTTCTCAATTCAAGGAACTCAACTACCTTCTAGTTACTGCAGGAAGATAAAACATACATCCACGAAGGGAAACAGCCGATCCGATTTTCATGCTACGATTACACAACTCGGTCATGTCCCGCAACAACTCGGATCATGACTTACAAACACGCATGCAAATACATGCAACACATCTGCACCTTATTGATACGACTACAGGACCATGCACTAGACTCTTAACTAAGTTAACACAGGAAAAACGAGCAAACAAGATTAGCATCTCTCTCCCATACAACCACCGCCTTCCAATCAATGCAGATCTATGCTGCCACTGTGATTGTAGTTACCACCTATGCGCATTGTTGTGCATGCTGTCGCAAGCACATGGCCAAGATGACGAAGACGACGGCAGCGTGGCCGAGAACTAGGACGAGCGTAAGTGGTGGCCTTGTGTGAGATCAATGCATGCAAGCATGGTGGAGGTTGCATGCACTATGACTTGCGTGGCGATGGCGAGGTAGGGAGCAGCGAGATCGACAAGAACTCATAGAAGTGCTGGCCGTTGGGCAAGCTTCTCTCGAGGCTTGATGCTAGCCTATGGTAGCAAGCCCACAGGCCACATCGATGGCCATTTCTTCTCTCCTCTGCAAGGTATTTTAATTCCTCTGGTTTGCACCCTGTACACATTATAATATGCTATTTTAGGCTTATAAGCTAATTTATCCAAGCCACATGTCATTGGTGTTTGATTGATTCTTCTAAAGAGAAGTACAAACTAAAATGATTCGTGCTAATAGGAGGATTCTTCTACTAGGGAAGCTTTTTTTCTAGGAAATAACTACATAGGATTGTTTGCATTATAGGTATTCTTTACCATCATGCCAAAAGCCATCGCGGGTGTTTATGTTTGATGGCACAACCATGCATCTTTGTAGAGTCAAAGGAAATGCTAAGATGACAACATATGCTTACCGGTTAGCACTTTACTTTTGCATGAAGTAACTAGATACAAGATTGCATTGCTTAGTTGGAAATTGTGATGGTTCCAATTGGGCTCCATGCTATTTTGCATCCTTTCTATTTGATCTCTTTTACGATACACTCAATTTAATACCGGTCATCCAATCTTTTTTATCCATTGGTTCATATTAGTTAGAATTTAGTTATACTACACCTCGTACTATGAGTAGCAGAATCCCGATAGGGGTAGAATTGTAATTGCTCATGTGGGGATCACATGACACAAGAGCAATATTTTCAACCATAGTTTAAAAAAAGTCCAAAATACATTCACAAAAATATTATAAATACAAAGAAAATATATTATGTCCTTAACAAATCAATGGTCAGATTTGATTTATACTACCACTGTATACTACTAGTATAATGTACTATAAAATTTCTCTTCTATTTTCTCTAAAACTACTGGACAAATTACCGTAAAATTTCTCTTCTATTTTCTCTAAAATTACTGGACAAATTACTTTTAACCCTACTTTTTCTTATGTGATTAATCCAGATGCATAACTGAGGTCACGTCTTTCAAAAAGGACTCTATAAATCTGATATTTGAATTCTGGGTGGTTCTTGTGATCGATTTCCAATGGCATGTTAAGAAATAAGAACTACCCCATGGACATTTCCATCAGTCAGAGCTTGATACGTAGTGTGCTTGATTCCCCAAGAGGAAGATATGCATGGTGAAAGGCAATGGAAGTGGAAATTGTTTGCCTAATTGTGATCTGCAGCCCGCAAGTAGTTTTAGTTGCACAAAGTTTGACGCTGTAGGAAATTGTTAGCCCGCGAACAAGCAAATGATGTCATGCATGCACAATTTTCATCCATGCATATTTGGGGTGCTTTATTTTTGGAATATGCATATTTGGAGTGATGATGGCCATCGAAGCAAACAAGCGCAGAAGATGTTCGAGTTTTGTTGGGCGACCGAGGATCTCGTGGACACTGCCAATACCATACAACCGGTGCATATATCTTTACTACTATTTATCCTCTCAAAACTACCCCCTCAACTAGCTCACTAAAAAAATCTCTAACAAAAAAATACAGAAAAAACCATATCTCTTAAAAACAAATTAACTTACCATCCCCACCACCTCTTCCCTCACAAATTAATTTTAGTGACACTCCATCTTCCCCCTCTTCCTCTATGTTTTTGAGAGTGGTCATCACCAAACGAGCATGTTGTAGGGACGCGGGTAGGCTACGATAGCTACAAACAAAAATTTCTACCACGCAAACCAAGAAGCCAAGCAAGTAGATGATCATAGATCGTTACCACTAGACGCGCAGAGCAGTGGAAGGAGAGTTGGAACAGCCTGGTCCAACATAGAGCACGTCGATGTAGTGGTCGTAGTCGATCGTCCAACATCCTCACGAGTCGATCATCTCCTCCAGCAACGTCTGCAGTTCCTTGTGAAGATCGCGGATCGTCCTCAAGCGCAACAATCGTAGTAACACCTCTACGGTATCCACACGTCCAGGGTAGGAATAACCATACGCCGGTGTGCTAGCACCAAGTCACACGGCAGAGCTCTCAAGAAGATGGCCGCTAGGGTTTCGGTGGTGTTTTTCACGCGTTCCTCCCAACAGCCTCATGCATCTCCTTATATCGTGCTCGTGATGGATCCTATCCGAACACGTTTATGAATAAATATTCGCATCTTGGTTTGTTCCAACCCGTTAAGTGTGTGACCACAGCAGGTTCATGTGTGTCGGTTGTGACTCGGAAACCCTTCCGATCACTAGTCGAAGCGGCTCCTAGCGAGAACATAGCGATTCTCGAATACACACAAATTATATCGGACGAACCTTAATGCAATATGATCTACGATCAGATCCTCATCACTTACGACCAGGTCCTATCTCTATCGACCGGCCAGTATGTAGTCACGACGATTCGTAACTCCTTATGACCGAGATTACGACCACTCTGTGATTACGTTCGACCGATCTCGACCAGCTCGTATCTCCATACGACCGATCATGAATCGATCGAACTGAATGACATACTCGTGTATACTCCTTTTGCCTCATGATGTTTGGTTGAACTCCAGGTGAGATGTTGTGTCATCCATGGACTGTTCAATTCTTTCTCGTCGAGTGTCGAGATAACTTTATGTGGTCGAACACTTTGACTACTAGTGGCACGGCCATGCACTTTCTTTATCCGATCAACGAGCGCCCAGAGACATCTCTCTGTTATGTTAGGAGGGCAAATCCATATCCGTCGGTCACATTCCTCTCCATGTTTCACTGACACCCAAAGCTACCTTTATAACTACCCAATTACGTGTAGCGTTTGGCAACCTAAGAGTGCTATTACACATGTAGAAAACCATCTTGATCTCAGTGCGAGGATTATACATCATCATTGCTTGAGACCAACTAACGACACATAGAATCATAACAATCTCAATAGTGTCTCAAGGTGGGTCTAATCCAACATCATGTTCTCTAACATGTGTCCATATTATTGGTTTGATATCTCCATATCTATGACTCGTGAAACATAGTCATCAACCAATACACATGCTAGTCTATTCATATGTTTCCGACCAGGGAACGTTTAAGAATAATCATCGCAGAAATATAGAGTTTCACAACCAAGTCACATACTTGATAATCAATATTAACAACATTATTCTAGGAACAAGATAACATATTATCCAATATAATGAACATAATGAAATATAATCATCTCTATGATTGCCTCTAGGGCATATTTCCAACACATGTATCATACCTCGTCGCTGCCAGGCCTATCCTCTTCGTCGAGCGGCATGAGACGAAGACAGCGATGTAGATCAGGTGTGGCGACAAAGCCAAGGTGCAGCACATGCTAAGCAAGTCGGTGGGGGTGCGACGTGGGCTGCAGCTAGTCTTGTCCGAGTGGAGTGGTGGAGCCAAGGCCGCGATGTAGGCCAAGAAGGACAGCGCAATGTAAGATGAGGGTCGGGAGGAAGCTCCATCGGGTGCCACGGCGGAGCCAAGAGAACAGGCCAATGTGTTGGGTTAAATGTTTTTTAAAATCTGTAGCAACGCCCCAGCACTCCGCTTAGTGTAGTTAATGTTAGGAAACATGGGCCTTGCAGGCCTGGCCCATGGTGGGCTCCTCATCCACCTCTAGATTATATATAGGAGGGGATCCCCAACCATTGTATGTGCTTTTGAGAAGAGGAATAAAGAGAAGAAAGAAGTCCCCCCACATCTCTATGTTTAATCTACTATTTGTTCTTGCATTGTCTTGTGCGATTTCACGTTTGTCTACGAGGTGATCGATCGGACTGAACTCGTCAGAGATGGTTCCTCAACACGTTATCAGCACGATCGACTCCGGCCTACCTCTAGACCTCTTTTACTCGGATCGAAAGGTAACCGTCGAAGCATGACGCTCGTAGATTGAATCGTATTTTCTAGATCACTTTCAATTCCGCAAATTTAACTTTCTAGATTATTTACTATGGTGCAAATCCACTCTAATCTATCGCGAGCCGACTTGAAGTCGCCAGCTAAGCCGATCGGTAGGTTGCATGAATGAGTAGATGTCGATTGCATTGTAGATGGTAGATTGCACGAACAGTGAACATAAAAAAGGAGAAAATCTGGCACCGTTCCTCCGTCGGCTCTGCACGGGTGCGCCACCGCTCGTCCCCGCACGGTCACACCATCGACCCAAAGTTGTGTGCACCCTGCGCCCAGACCACCGCACCCATATGCGCCACCGAGCCCGTGAGTGCCGGAGCCAACCGCACCACACCCATCGCGCCATCGAGGCTGGCCACGCTGCCGCTACCCGACGCGGCACGTGTCTTTGGAAACCACCGCGTGTTTCGCTGCTGCACCACCAACGTCTTTGGCCTGCCTCGCGACGAAGCGCAGCACCGCCGGTCCCGCGACAGCGAATCGCTGCTGGCATCCGCACGGGCATGCCACGTCGCGCGCCGTCGCCGAGCTGCTCACCTTCCTAAATGGGCGCGTCGCCACTTGCCGCCTGCACGTGGCCCCTCCGTTGGCGCTCGCACACAACCGGGCCTTTGTCAGCGCTCTCACAATACCGAGTCGTCACGCGATGACGGGGCACTCGAGGAACCGCTCTTAGTCAGTGGTGGAGGTGCAGTAGCTGAGCCATACGACATCGCCATGGCTGCCGCCGCCGCCGCCACGCTGACGTGGCCCCGTCGACCACCGTCGCCCACCGCATCTTGCGCCTGGCCATTGTCGTCATGCTAAAGCTTGGCCCCAGACAGCGCTACCAACCTCGATGCCGTCGTCTTATTGCTCTCTGCGTCGCCGCACCGCGTCAGATGGCTCTTCTTGCCGGCCGGCCATGCCAAGAATAAGAAGCCTGCAGACCGTCTTGGCGTCAGAAACACACCGTCGCCACAAAGCATGGTGATTGGGAAACCTAGCGTCTGGTACCTCCACGAGCCCTTGCGAGCCAAAAAGAAAGGCATGGCCCAAAAGCAGGAAAGTCCCAATTTTTGCGAAAAACCCCATGGGAATTGAAAAAATTATGCGAAATTTTCTCTGAACTGTAAATTAGCGAATTAGCCCTCAGAAATTGTAAAATTTACTGAGAATTCATATTCCAGCAAAAAAAAGGGCCTCCGAAATTTGATTTTGAATTGTTTTGAGCATTTGAAGCATGTTTAACTTTGTTATTATCATTTCTGTGCAATTTATATATTGTATTTACTATTTTGATTATCTGTGATTGTTTATATTACTTTTAATCACTGAAAATAGCAGTAAATCATGAAAAATGCATAGAAAATACTGGAACATTATGAGAATTTTTGTACCATTATTTGTAACCATTTTTGTGCAAATTACTATCATTAATCTTATGAACTCTTTGCATAAATATGTAGATGACTGGCATCACGAACCAGAAGTTCGAAGAGCTGTCCCAGTATGGCTAGAATTACTCGACTTGGGCCTCTAACGTCGTGATCGTACTTGGGGCCAAGAAGCTCCATGCTGCTATCGGATTTAGCACCTCAAAGGATGCAAATTCCACTACTGAGGAAAATGATCAGACAGTTCACTTCCTCAGACACCATCTCTACCTAACGCTCAAGAATGAGTATATGGTAGAGAAGAACACACTAGCTTTCTGGACCGCAATGAAGAAGTGGTTCGAAAAGCTGAAGTACACCATTCTTCATCGGGCAGAACAGGAATGGACTCGACTGCTCATGAACCCTAAGGTTTGATTTGTTGGCCCGATCTTTCGATGAGAACGATAAGTCCAGTAGGCGTCACTCAACTCTGACGATCCTGGCTACGAACACACAAGGTTCGAAACCACGCAATCGCTGAACTGGTTGACAAGTCGTTATCAACCATGCACGAATACCCGGTTGACCTGACCACGAAGGTTGATTCCTGCATACACCGAAGAAGCACGCAAGAACAAGATAAAGCAATCTGAAATTGCAAATAAAGATTGAAATATTGGAATTGGGATTTCAAAAGCGGTATTATGGTTGGTCTAGTTGACACAAGCCAATACACGAAGTTGCAACAAGGCTAACTTTTAACTAAACAAAATCCAAGAAAACTAGAGGAGGTGTGGCCTCCTTAAATAGGGAACGAGGAGCCACAAAACTAAAGAAATAGCGGGGTGGTACTAAAGGTCGTGGGTACTGTTCATGTGAGCAGTAACTGCACCCTGGGTGGGCCGCCGGCAGATGGGCCAAGTTCAGTATGATTACAAAGCCCAGTTTGGCCCAAACAAGTGATATGGCGCCTTCTTTTAATGATTACAACCAGTCCAGAAGGAATTTGGAGGTGAGGCTAGATCCGTTGGAAAGAGGACGAAATCAGCTTTCTATCAAGTACTCGTGGACCTCCAACGGACGCCGTATGAGAAAGTTATGGACGTTTGAAGTCAGTGCTGTCAAGCTGATTCCGAATTGATCTGACCAAAATGTATCCAGCTTGAACTCCTGATTGGCACATGTCGTAGCACCATGGCATGTAAACATAGTACCATGGCATGTAGACATAGCACCATGGCATGTAGACGTAGCACGATCCAATTGGGTAATATGGTGTTGTAGTAGCCGAAAGTCCTATCGGAGAGGATGTTGTTGAAGTAGAGGATGCAGTGCAACAGGTCGAAGCAGTGGTTGCATCCTTAGGGTCGATGTCCTCATCATCCTCCCCTTCTTGAATTTGAGTCGTCCTCGACTCATTTGTTTTCTTCAAGTCATCACTCTCCTGCAAAAGATTAGTAGCAACAGGAGGCAAAGAAACATGCGCTTCTTCTAATGGACACTGAGATTCTTTGCAAATCATAGTATGACATTCAGATTCATGTTTTTCCATGTCAATGCAATTAGATTTTATAGCTAACATAACAGGAGCTTTCAATTTAATTTCACTTGGAGCTATAATCTTATGATCATCTTTTGTGTTCCCCGTACTTGTTCTCTCAGATCTTTCTAATTCATCCTGTAATATGGCAGCAGGAGACATTGGAAGTAAAGTGATTTTCTTTTCTTTATATGTGAAAGTATAATGATTAGATCTACCATGATGTTCAGTATATCTATCATATTGCCAAGGTCTACCTAATAATAATGAGCATGCTTGCATAGGTACGACATCACAATCAACATAGTCATGATATGATCCAATAGAAAAATGTACGCGCACAAGTTTAGTCACCTTCAACTTACCACAAGAATTCAGCCATTGAATGTAGTAAGGATGAGGGTGTTGTGTTGTGATCAAGCCAAGCTTCTCGACCATGTCTATGTTGGCAAGGTTGTTGCAACTTCCGCCATCAATGATGACTCTACATGAACGTTCCTTGATGACGAACTTGGATTGAAACAAAATGTGACGTTGATTTTGTTCAGCAAGCTCCATTTGGGCACTTAGCACACGCTGAACAACTAAGCTTTGGTACATGTTAGAGGCCTCATGGCTTATATGTTCTTCCTCAGTTTCATCACCTGCATTGTTAGTTGCAACCAAAACTTGTTCTTCCTCAATATCGCTAGCTGAAGTGTACTTACCATTGTCCTTGATAAGTAAAGCTCGCTGACTTGGGCAATCACGCATCAAGTGCCCAAATCCTTTGCAACGGTGACATTGTACATCTCTAGATCGCCTGTCGGGCTAAATCAGACGAAGCACTTTTTGTAGGGACTTGTACCTTTGTTGATTTGCTTGCATTAGGTACATGCATAGGAGTGGAAGGGGCAGAAGGGGGCGCACGGCTTGAGGAGGGTGCCACGTGTTGTTGCTGACTCGGCCGACCTGCAAAAGATCCTCCAAAATTGCCCCTAGAGCGAGACTGTCGACCCTGCACTTCTCTTTCGGCTTTGCAAGCAAGATGGAACAAACGAGTGATAGAATTATATTCTTTATAATCAAGTATGTCCTGCATTTCTCGGTTTAAACCTCCTAAAAATCTAGCCATCTTAGCATCTTGGTTTCATCTAAACCACAAAGTATAATAAACCGGTTTGCAATTCTTGATAATAATCCTCTACAGAACTACTACCTTGTCTTAAACATTGCAATTTATTCAGCAAATCTCGAGAATAATATGAAGGTACAAATCTATGTCTCATTGCTCTTTTCAAAGCATTCCATGTTCTAGGTATGTCCTGATGAGTACGACCATATTCACTCCACCAAATAGATGCAAAATCAGAAAACTCACTAGTAGCAGCTCTAACTTTCTTATCTTGAGAATTCATGACAAGCAAATTTTTGTTCTACGGTAGCTCCCATGTGAGATAAGCATCGGGATCATATTTTCCGGCAAAAGAAGGCATAGTGAATTTAATTTTACCAAATGCATCATTATGGTCACGTACCTCACGTTGATTTTGTCCCATACCTTGACTATTATGACGGGCGAAGCGATGGTTACGATCATTGTGCATATTGGCTCCATCTGTTTCTGTATCAGCAGTGTAATTGTTCACATCTTCTTCTTCCACCTCATCTACCCAAGAGCGGACCGCAGGTGGTGTGCGGCACGCAGGAGGTGGTGTGCGGCGAGGAGGTGAGGTGTGCGGCGGCGGGGATCCTCCACTCTTGGCTCATGATCATGGGTCTTGTTGTCGACAAGTGGTCGGCCTTTCGAGGAGCATAGCGTGTGTGGAATGCCACGAGATTGTCATTGATCTTATCCAAGGCATCGTGAACACTCTCACCGAGCGAGTGCTCAATGTGCCGCACGAGCTCTCTCGTGCGAGGTGTGAAAGATCCCTCACCAGTATGCCCCAAAGAGTGGTCATTATTGTCTCCACCATGTGTAGATCCATGTGACCATGTCATTGTTAGTAGAAAACAAAGAACCAATCACAGTGTATATGTCCCTATGAACTACTAGGTTTTGGAGTTTCACAAGTCACTCACACTCAAACTTATACTCAATTCTTACAAGTTCTTACCAATGCAGCAAGGAAGTGGTACAACCGGTGGCTGGTTAGTGATATTCTCACTTGCGATCATTAGCGATTATGAGGAGCAGACTTTTCTTGAGTTAGTAGGAAGTGGAGCTCGGAAGGCTAGTATGTAGCAAAGGAATAGCAAGTATTCAATTCGGTATGCAAAGTTGAAAAGCAGTTCAAAGTACTAGTCACAAGTGCTGGTCCTAGTCTAAACCAAGCCTAGCTAGAGCAACTCGCAAGAACGACTAGTAGTAATAGCGGGCGGCCAAACTGAACAATCAACGCCAATGAACAATGGATGACTAATGCCAAACTAAACAAGAGGCAGCTCCAATAATATTTTTTTTCTCTTGCTTTCTTCTTCTCTGTTTTTTTCTCTGTTTTTTTTTTCTTCTTCTCTGTCTCTTCTCTCTCTCTCTCTCTCTCTCTTTTCTTTTCTTTTTCGGCTCTTTCCTTTTCCCTTTTTTTGTTTCTCTTTCCTTTTAATCCTTAAGAGCTATCTGGAAAGCTCAAAACCGAAAAGGTGGACTTGGTCCTCCTCTACTCCTGAGCGGCGATGGACACGAGGCGGGCGGCGGCGTCGTCGTGAGCAAGATGTGGTGGCGGCTCAGCGCGTCTTGTGTGCAGGCCTTGTGGCCGAGCAGTCCAGGAGGCGAGGTGGCGGTGGTCCAAAGCCTTGTGAGGCAGGCCGAAGTGTGGTGGCAGCGATGTGCCTGCAGGCGGGGCGGAGCCGAGCCGGCTCTGAGCCTGAGGCGCGGTGGGCGGGCTGACGACGTCGGCGAGGGTCGGCCTTGTGCGCGACCCGTGGAGATGGCGGCAGCGGCGGCTCGAGCCCGAGCGAGATGGCGGCGGCGGCTCGGCCTCTGTGAAAAGCAATAGGTGGATCTGCGCAAGATTTTTTTTTGTGTGTATGAATTGCCTGCCGATGAACTTGGATCTGTTCTTCTTATTCGATCGCTATGCAATTGTACGCATTCTTTGTTTTGATTTGCTGCCGAGAGAAATTTTTGTATGATCCTGTTGCCAATGTAGTTTCGCGATGGGGCGACCAAGCAAGCTGTTTTTTGTCTTTTTTTAAGAATAGACTAGACGATCAAACAAGAAACCCTAAAACGAGACCAATCTAGACAAGAAAACCAGCACTAAGACTCGACAATGCAACGACAATTCAACAAAGCAAAACTAAAAAGAAAAATTGCAAAGGCACAAATTGGCTTGCACGATGAACTAAACCTAATTTTTTTATTTTTGGCTATATGGACTGTAGGAAAGAAAATTTTCTCACCAATGAACATGGCTCTGATACCACCTGATGAACCCTAAGGTTTGATTTGTTGGCTCGATCTTTCGATGAGAACGATAAGTCCGGTAGGCGTCACTCAACTCTGACGATCCTGGCTACGAACACGCAAGGCTCAAAACCACATAATCATTGAGGCGGTTGACAAGTCGTTATCAACCGTGCACGAATACCCGGTTGACCTGACCATGAAGGTCGATTCCTACATACACCGAAGAAGCACGCAAGAACAAGATAAAGCAATCTGAAATTGCAAATAAAGATTGAAATATTGGAATTGGGATTTTGAAAGCGGTATTATGGTTGGTCTAGTCGACACAAACCAATACACGAAGTTGCAACAAGGCTAACTTTTAACTAAACAAAATCCAAGAAAACTAGAGGGGGTGTGGCCTCCTTAAATAGGGAACGAGGAGCCACAAAACTAAAGAAATAGCGGGGTGGTACTAAAGGTCGTGGGCACTGTTCACATGAACAGTAACCACCCCTGGGTGGGCTGCCGGCAGATGGGCCAAGTTTAGTATGATTACAAAGCCCAGTTTTGCCCAAACAAGTGATATGACGCCTTCTTTTAATGATTACGACCAGTCTAGAAGGAATTTAGAGGTGAGGCTGGATCCATTGGAAAGAGGACGAAATAAGCTTTCCATCAAGTACTCGTGGACCTCCAACGGACGCCGTATGAGAAAGTTATGGATGTTTGAAGTCAGTGCTGTCAGGCTGATTCCGAATTGATCTAACCAAAATGTATCTAGCTTGAACTCCTGATTGGCACATGTCGTAGCACCATGGCATGTAAACATAGTACCATGGCATGTAGACGTAGCACCATGGCATGTAGACGTAGCACGATCCAATTGGGTAATATGGTGTTGCAGTAGCCGAAAGTCCTATCGGAGAGGATGTTGTTGAAGTAGAGGATGCAGTGCAGCAGGTCGAAGCAGTGGTTGCATCCTTAGGGTCGATGTCCTCATCAACTGCGTTTTGCAGATTTCAAGATCGTGGGATAGTACAATTCTGCCTTGTACAGAATTTGTACCAGTCTTTAACTCTGTGGTAAGGTAATCACAGAACGTTGAATTATTGAATCCTGTAAGGCTTATTTTTTCCTGTATTAATAATAGCAAGTTATGCTCTGTTTTTGAAGTATTTTATTTATGTGTGGATTGCTTCCTACCTTATATTAATAAATACTTTATATCAGAACGTATGTGGCGCCCTATGGAGGAAGTGTGCTTAGTAGATAGTGGCATAACGAATACCATCTTGACAGAGACAAAATTCTTTCAGTTGATCAGTAAGAATGTTGGTAGTCTTACGACAATCGTGGGCAGCGATACTTGTATAATAGGCTTAGTAAGGGCCACAATTATACTCCCGATGGGTACAATTTTGGTCATTGAAGAAGCCTTGTTGTAACCAGAATCGACTAGAACTCTCCTAAATTTTAATGATATTCGCGCTAGCAGTTTCCACGTAGAGACTGAAGAAGAGTGTGGTAAAGAATACCTACTCATTACAAAGCATGAAGAAATTGGAAAAGGCATATTAGAACGACTTTCTTCAAATGAAACTAGGCTATACTACACTAATACAAGGCACCCGCAGCCTATACTGTCCTAAAAACCGTATTTAGAAGCTCTGAACTTTTCTCTCTAGCATGATAGATTAGGACACCCAGGCTTAGGATGATGAGAAATATAATTAACAATTCATATGGACATAATATCAATGTAAAGAATTTCTCGAATCAGAAAGATTTTGTTTACCCCACATGTACCACCAGGAAATTAATTACTAGACATTCTGCTCTGAAAAGTGAAGGATGAAATCTCTGCATTCTTGGACCGTATCCAGGGAGATATTTGCGGTCCTATACAGCCCCTGTTAGGGCCATTAAGATTTTTTATAGTGCTCATCGATGCTTCCTCCAATTGGTCGCACGTATGTTTATTGTCTACGAGAAATCACGCTTTTGCAAAGCTAATCTCGTAGATAATTAAAATTTAAAATAATTTCCTTCATCATCATGTGAAGTCTATCAGAATGGACAACGCCGAAGAATTTACTTTAAAGGCATTTGATGATTATTGCATGGCAATGAGAATTAACGTTGAGCATTCCATACCGCATACCCACACCCAGAATTGACTAGCAGATGCATTAATTAAAAGGATTAAATTTATTGCCCGACCGCTTTTGCAGAATTATAATTTATCAACTACATGTTGGGGACACGCAGTCTTGCACGTAGAAACTATCATCAACTTTAGACCATCGGCATATAACATCCATTCACCTATGCAACTAGCGCAAGGTCAGCACCGAAAATTTCTCATCTTCGTAAATTTGGGTACAAAGTTTATGTACTTATACCCCCACCACAGCGTACTGTAATGGGCCTTCTCATAAAGTATGGGATATATGTTGGTTATGAGACAACATCTATAATCAGGTATTTGGACCCTATGACGGAAGATTTGCATACTTTATATTTAATGATGATAGTTTCCCGTCATTAGAGGGAGGAAATCAACCCCTTGATGAAAAATATCGGAAAATAACGTGGCAAGCCACGGGAATCCATGCACATGAACCGCGCACTAGTGAAGCAAATAGAGAAGTCCAGAAGATAATTGATTTGCAAGCATTAGTGAAGCAACTGCCTGACCACTTTAGTGATTTGACGAGCGTGACCAAGTCGCATATGCCTGCATGCAATGCATCGGAGAGGGTTGAAATATTGAAGAAAGTTGAAGGTATCCCTAATCCCATCCAGAGACCTCAGAAAAGGATGAGAACTCTGGCCCATCGAATCCCAAGTAATCAGGGACGCCAGATGAAAAAGGATAAGAACTTGATACAGTCGATCACCGAAGTTCCCTAGAACCAGAAGGTGAGCCATTTGAGACCTAGCACTAGTATGGAACCTTTAGGAAAAAGGCATACCGAATTTGAACATTCCCACAGAGGGAGACATCAGCAGGGATGTGTGCACACACATCGGAGCTGAGAAACTAAAGGGACTTGCCCCCCGTAATTAGAAGCAACGGTGAGCAAGTAGAAGAATTAGAAGAATCGCCCATGAAGAAATAGATATAAAATATGTGACCACGGGAGAATCTATGAATAGCTCAACAGCCAATGTCGATATTTATTTTGCAAAGAAAATTGCCACAATCATCGATCTTGATCTAGAGCCTGCATCGCTCACTGAATGTAAAAAAAATATCAGATTGGGAAGATTGGAAGATGGCAATAGCAACTGAATTATTATCTCTAAATAAAAGCGAGGTGTTTGGGCCTGTAAGCCACACGCCTCCCCATGTGCACCCCGTAGGGCGTAAGTAGGTATTTGTTCGAAAGAGAAATGAAAATAATGAAGTTGTAAGATAGAAAGCAAAGCTCATTGCACAAGGTTTCACTCAACGTCCAGGAGTTGATTATGAAGAAACTTATTCCCCGGTCATGGGCGGAACTACCTTTAGATATTTAATCCCAATGGTAGTGAACTTGAATTTAGAAATAAAATTGATGGATGTGGTAACTGCATACCTTTATGGAAACTTGGATTCAAACATTTATATGAAGGTACCTGAAGGTATTCCTATCTTGAACCAAGACAAAGCAAATAGAATTATGTACAATGTGCAACTCAGAAAGCCATTGTACGGACTTAAGCAATTAGGCGGGATGTGGTATAATCGCTTGGGCAACTTTCTATGCAAGAAAGGCTACACAAACAATGAGAATTGTCCCTGTGTATTTATATGACGATCCCAGGATGGATTCTGTATAATCTCAATATATGTAGAAGATTATTTGAATATCATCGGAACCTTGGAAGAAATTAAGGAAGCAAGCTCTTACTTAGAGTCGGGGTTTGAAATGAAAGATTTAGGTAAAATCAAATATTGCCTAGGCTTGCAGCTTGAGCATGCCCCTGAAGGGATATTAGTGCATCAGTCAGCCTACAATCAAAAGGTGTTAGAAATGTTCGGCTTTAAAAATACATACCCTTCGAAAATGTTGATGATCGGGAGATCTTTGCAGCAAGACAGGGATCCGTACAAACCTTGAGAAGAGGGGGAGAAATTCCTGGGACCGGAATTCCTGTACTTAAGTGCCATAAGAGCATTCGTGTATTTAGCAAGCTGTACTAGACCGGACATTGCATTTATCGTAAACCTATTAGCAAGGTATAGTGCAGAACCTACCAAAAGGTATTGGCAGGGAATAAAGGACATTTTCTGATACCTCCAATGAATCAAAGACCTTAGTCTGTTTTACAGAAAGAACCAAGACCTAACTATGACTAGCTATGTAGATGTTGGGTACCTATCGGACCTGCATACAGCTAAGTAGCAAACAAGCTATGTATTCATATGTGGTGGAACTCCAATTTCATGGAAATCGTCTAAGCAAAGTCTTGTATCAATTTCGATGAACAACTCAGAAATCATAGCACTATCTGTGCCTCACAAGAATGTTCTTAGTTTCGACGAATGATTCATCACATTCAACAGTCGTGTAGATTGAATACCACGCAAACCCTCACTATTATCTATAAAAGATAATGTAGCTTGTGTTTCACAAGTGCAGATGGGTTATGTGAAATGTCAACTCACAAAGTATTTCCATTCCAAGTTCTTCTATGCTCATGAAATGCAAAAGATGGACGAAATCAAAGTACTGCATACTAAATCATATGAAAATTTTGCAGATTTATTCACTAAGTCACTTCAGCATTTAGCTTTGAAAGATACATACGAGGAATCGAAATGAAGAGACTTAGAGAAGTGCAGAATTCAGGGAGAGAATTTTGATGAGACATAAACATGTCTGATGAGTGCCTAAGGAGGAGTGGTAGGAAACCTGTGCCTGGGCTTTGCAGGCCTGGCCTATGGTGAGCTTCTCATCTACCTCTAGACTATATATAGAAGGGGACCCCAATCATTGTATGTGCTTTTAAGAAGAGAAATAAAGAGAAGAAAGAAGTTCCTATATATCTCTGTATTCAATCTATTATTTGTTCATGCATTATCTTGTGTGATTCTACGCTTTTTTACGAGATGACCGATCGAACTGGACTCACTAGTGACGGCGTCTCAATAGTTAAAAGTTCGACCAACCGTTGTGAGCTCCCAACTACCGTTCGTTGAAAGCTCCCGTGATGATCCCCAACTCTTGCTTAACCTCATCTCTCGTAACTTGATTTGTGTTCCGGCAGAAAAATGTCGAGCCCTTCTCCTTGTTTACTCTTTGGCCAGAACAATCGCCATATATTTGCAGGATAGTGTTCAGCTCGCATTCTGCTTTCTTGCTTCGATAAGTATCAATCTATGATCCGCAAAGAAAAGGTGCGAAATCCAAGGGCCCGAGTGGAGTGCTCACCCGAATTCCTCTGTTAAGTGAAACAAGTGCTATAAAACTTCCTGCCATTTAAACTTACTATGTCGAGTTGGACAAATTGAACATGAACGGCTGAACCAAACGGATTGGGATCCTCTGACTTGCCTCTGGGCAAGTTAGAGAAGCACAGTACCCTGACTTTGGGTGAATCTCAGCCGTCCGATCCGAGATGAATGGACCTGATCATACGCTACAGTACAACTGGTACGGTGCAAAGCAGTACGTACGCTGCAGAGCTTTCTGCCAAGTTAGAAGATCCAGATCCGAACCAAACAAGTATTCTTCCATTAGAGAAAATAAAATAACGAAACGGGTAAAAGATCGGCCTACGGAAATCGCCGGCCCATTAATATCCCGTGCTCAATTAAGCCCATATCAGGCCCACCAAAACCCATCATTCCCCTCCGTTTACCACCCACAAAGACCTAGGGTTTCAGGAGATATGTGTATATAATCCCCTCTCCACCACGCCCCCCGCCTCCCACGCCGCCGCACGCCGCTAGGGATCACCACGAGCTCCGGCGAAGCCGACGCACGCCGCAGGCAGCAGCAGAAGCAGCAGTCATGGCGGACACGAAGGCGGCGCCCGCGGTGACGCTCCGCACCCGGAAGTTCATGACGAACCGCCTCCTCTCCCGCAAGCAGTTCGTGCTCGAGGTGCTCCACCCTGGCCGCGCCAACGTCTCCAAGGTGCGTCGTCTCGAATCCTTGGCGAAATACTGTTGCTTTTGATCCGATGCGATGTGGGAATTTGACGCGAGTTGAGGTTGATGGTCGTGTGTTGCAGGCGGATCTTAAGGAGCGGCTGGCGAAGATGTACGAGGTGAAGGACTCGAACTGCATCTTCGTGTTCAAGTTCCGCACCCACTTCGGAGGCGGCAAATCCACCGGCTTCGGCCTCATCTACGACAACCTCGACGCCGCCAAGAAGTACGAGCCCAAGTACAGGCTCATCAGGGTACGTGTTTGTTGCCTCATTGCTCACCAATCCCGCTTCATTGCTCACCAATCCGCTCTGAATCCTTAAGGTTCCATGTTAAATATACTAGTTGTCCGGTAAAAGCTCAAATCTTGGCCTACCGTAGCCTCTGTATTTACCACATTAAGCTCACAACGCCACTTTCCTCGTGACGTATTTGTGTTTTAGTTTGATTATTAGTCTTTTTTTGGCTTGCTGTTCTCCAGGAGCGTGAGGATGTTCTATGATTTTTTTGATGTTCTATGTTTTTTTTTCTTCTATAAATGCTAGAATTACTGCCTTACTGTTCAAATTATCTCGTAACGTTGTTGAGCGTGGCATTATGTTTGTTTTCTTGTGCATCATTTTCCATTGTGGGCACTTTGGTGTAACTCGATTAATTGATCAAATGTGATAACTGACATGTAGTAAGCTATTTTGTGCTAAGTGAGAACAGTTTCAGATTAGTCTTACTATGATAGTCTGCCCATCAAACGAGTGCTACCTATTCATGTGTGTTGTGTTTTGCACTTCCAATGTGGTTATCCGTTATCCTTGCAATAACTGCGAGTGTGTGGAACTCATTATGGTAATTTAGTATAAGCTGTATTTGTTGTATGCATGATTATTGGGCCTAGGAAACATAATATGGAAAGAACAGTTTGCTGATTAATGTGCCTTGTGAACTTCAAATTTTTTACATGCTTAATATCTTGGTAGCTCAGTGCTCTTGAGTTGAACTTTTTTGCATGTTATACTTATATGTATCACTCATATTCTGACCGCCAAAACTTATTGAGTACTAAACATTGGCATGGCAAATTAGCAATGCAATCCTGCATGAAAGCTTCAGATTCTACTTTGTTCGCCTATTATTCTGCAGCTAGCATGTTATCTAAACAATAGAGTGTGTGTGGCATTCCGTCTCTTTTCAAACGTAGCCCATTGTACTGTGTAGAATTTCACTTGAGAAAACAAGGCCACTCCAGAATTTCTAAGGTTGGTTGGTGTTTTGTTTATTTTTGCTCCTGTTCCCACAGAACGGACTTGCTACCAAGGTAGAGAAGTCACGCAAGCAGATGAAGGAGCGGAAGAACAGGGCAAAGAAGATCCGTGGAGTGAAGAAGGTACTTATATTTGTGCTAATCAGACTATCGTGCTATAAGATTACTCTTGTTCATAACTTCGTACAAATAAATTGTTTCCCTGGAATAATTTTGCAGACAAAGGCTGGAGATGCTGCAGGGAAGAAGAAATAAGCGAAGATACTTATGTACCCTAGCTGTCTTAAGTCCTATCTGTTCACTATCAATTTTTTTACCCCTTAGGACGTCTCGTTATGGTACCGCTGAAGAATGTTTGATCCACTAGAAAGAGATCTTTGAGTTTTTACGTCGTCCCCAGTTACATTGAGGCATATCCTTGAATTGATTTTGATCAGCTTACCAGCTCTATAATTTATAAGGTTGTTACTAGTGCTCTGCCTTAGTTGTGGTTGTACTAGTTGAGATCATCGATTCATGGCCTTTTGTTTGAGACGAGCAGATACAGATTCAGCGAATTATTCAGCTCTTGGTTGCTAGTTAATGCTATTATGCTACAACGCTCTCCAGGTAATCCTCCGGTATAAGCGAAGGGAGAAAGGGGCAGTGCAAAGAGGCACGACACGTCACCCTGAATACTTATGCCGTCCGATCTCGTGTGTCCTTGCTGTCGGATTTTTGCGTGCCTTGTTTCATTCGTGTTGTCTCAGCTGCCTCTATTCTCATCCCCTCCAGGTCTCCATCCCTATCTCTTTCTTCTCTCTCCTTTTTAATCTCACCAGTCGAATCCCTGGCTTGGGCCTTCAAATACCTTCATATCTGTCACAATTCGAACACCTCCAATGAAATTATCCTGTTCCTTGACATTTTGGAAGAATTCAGAGTTTTTTCCCTTCAAGAATGGAATGTTAGGGAAATTTTAAAGGATTATCTGAATCAGCTTCTAAAACAGCAACAAATCTACTGGAAGCAGAGAGGCGCCATCAATTGGGCAAAGCTTGGAGATGCAAACTCTAAGTTCTTCCATGCCAGAGCAACCATCCGATTCAGAGCAAACTACATCACAGTTCTTCAAGATACAGATGGGAATGAAGTCAAAAATCATCAGGGCAAAACTTCCCTTCTTTGGGAAAGGGAAGCTTACAAAGAAAGGTTAGGGACATCCACTGCACCTGCTATACACTTCAACCTCGCAGATTTAATTTCACCTCACCAAAACCTAGAGTGGATGGAGGACCCTTTTCAGACCCAAGAAATTGATGAGATCATCAAACTCCTCCCACTGGATAAATCTCCGAGGCCAAATGGCTTCAATGATCAGTTCTTCAAGAATTGCTAGAACATTATCAAGCATGATTTCTATGAGCTTTATACTGCCTTCTTCAGGAATGACCTTAACCTTCAAGCCATTAACTCGGCATTCATTACTCTAATCCCAAAGAAAGACAGTCCTATCGGGATAAATGATTTTAGGCCGATCTCTTTGCTAAACACCTCTTGCAAGATCTTGACAAAGCTCCTGGCCAACAGGCTCCAACAGGTTATCTTGAGCCTTGTCCATGCAAATCAATATGGATTCCTGAAATCTCGTACAATTCAAGACTGCCTTGCTTGGGCCTTCGAATACCTTCATATCTGTCACAATTCGAAAAAGGAAGTGATCATTCTCAAACTGGACTTTGAAAAGGTATTTGACAGAATCGAGCATAAGACTATTCTAGCAATTCTGAAGCATAAAGGTTTTGGACCTAAATGGATTGCCTGGATCTCCAATATTCTTAACGCAGGAACTTCCTCAATACTTCTCAATGGGGTGCCTGGCAAGCTCCTACACTGCAGAATAGGTGTTAGACAAGGCGATCCGCTTTTACCACTCCTGTTTGTTCTGGCTGCTGACTTCCTTCAGACTTTACTCAACAGAGCAATGTGTCAAGGATTGCTGACACCCCCGGTTCCCTTGCAGGCTTGCCCAGACTTCCCGGTGGTTCAATACGCTGACGATACACTAATAATAATGCAGGCCTGTGCGAAACAACTCTTTTTCCCCAAAGGAATTTTAAGTATCTTTGCAGTCTCCACTAGGCTCAAAGTCATCTTCCACACATCGCTCATGATTCCAATCAACGTTTCGCCGAACAAAATGGAAGTTCTTTCTAAAACTCTTGGTTGTCATCAGGGTTCACTACCATTCACCTGCCTGGGACTCCCCCTGGGAACGGCCAAACCAAAAATCCTGGACTTCTTCCTGCTCATTCAGAGGGTGGACAGGAGACTAGCTAGTTGTGCATCCTTCTTATCCATTGGAGGTAGACTAACAGTGGTGAACTCAGTCTTCTCTCAGTTGCCAACTTTCTACATGTGCTTACTGAAACTTCCAAGTGGAGTTCTAAGGCAGATAGACAAATAAGGAACTGTCTTTGGAGAAACACTGCCTCTCATAGCCAAGGACAATCACTGGTGGCTTGGAAAGAGGTTTGCAAACCAAAAAGGCAAGGTGGCCTAGGTGTCCTAAACCTTGGGGCTCAAAATCAGGCGCTTCTCCTTAAAAACCTTCACAAGTTCTTTAATCATGAAAACCTTCCCTGGGTTAATCTTGTCTAGGAGTCTCATTACTCAAACTCGCAACCTTTGGACCACGCGCGGGTAGGATCATTTTGGTGGCGAGACATTCTTAAGATGCTACAGCAGTACAAGGGCATGTCATCATGTTCTGTAGGCAATGGGGGACTTAGCTCTCTTCTAGAAGGATCTGTGGAATGGCAACATTCTTTGTCAGTAGCATCTAGAATTATTTTCGTTTGCTAAGACAGACTCCCTCTCAATCTCTGCAGTCAAGCAAGTTGATGACTTCTCATCCCTCTTCCACCTCCCACAGTCGGCTCAAGCGTACTCCCAGTACCAGCATGTGCAACAACTCGTTCAAGACCTAATGCTCACATCCCAGGAAGACTCTTGGCACTATATTTGGAACTCTGCGCAATTCTCTTCGGTCAAATCTTACCGCCTGCTCATGGGCTCCCTTCCGATGCCTCCCTAATACAACTGGCTATGGAGAAGTGCTTGCCAGAGGCGCCACAAAGTCTTCTTCTGGCTGCTACTCAAAGATAGACTCAACACTAGAAACCTTCTTCGACGCAAGAATTGTGCATTGGATGACTACTCCTGCCCGCTTTGCGACCTTGGAATCGAAGAATCAATTCAGCACCCCTTTTGGACATGCCCTTTTGCCCAACAATGCTGGGATTTGGTTTGTCCACGGCGATCGCACCTCACCTCAACTCAACAAGCATTACCTCATCTCAAAGACTCGATCAACCATTGGTTCTTCATGGAAATTATTGTGATGACTACTTGGACCTTATGGATCACAAGGAACAACCGGATTTTCAAAAATCTAGCTCCAAGCTTTGCGAATTGGCGTTCCTTCTTCACCAGAGAGTTTGGCCTGATTATCCATCGGTTGAGGCCCCCCTTCAAACCCCTGTTCTCTGCCTGGCTAAACAATTTGGACTAGCAAGGGAGGGATTGTGCAGCTTGTAGTTTTTGCCCTTTCTTGCTCTCTTCTCTTCTCTTCATCTTTCCCTTTGTAACCTCTTTGCATCTTGTTTGTTTTCTCTTTCATATATATACATATATACAAACACACACACACACACACACACACACACAGTAGGAGCCTCTCCTACTCTTTTCATAAAAAAAAATCCCTCCTGGCTCTCATCCTCTCTCCATTTCCTTACACACACACACACACACACACACACACACACACAGAGTAGGAGCCTCTCCTACTATTTTCATCAAAAAAAAATCCCTCATGGCTCTCATCCTCTCTCCATTTCCTTCTTCTAGTTTTTTGCTTTGGCCGAGTGGCCCCAAGACAGTGCCATTCCTCATAGTCTGGTTTGGTGGCGCCTCCTCGTCTCTCGCGTGCCCAGCCGTCTGGCCAGCTAGGCCGCTTAGGCCACCGACACGCCACGTCCCTCTGCCGCTCGTCGGCCCACCCATCTTGCGCTCACCTTTGGCGCCCACGCGCCCCCGGCTCCTCGGCTCTCCCACGTGCCGCTTTCCCAGCCCCGACTCTCACTGCCTCAACCCGGTCCTCCCGGTTGGTGCCTCCGGGCTTGGCCCAGCCTACGGCCGCCCCGCTCACATGCTGGCTAGGCCCGGTTCTTCTTCCTCGTCGTCGGCCCGCTCCAGCTCGTGTCCTACCCCATCGTCAAGGTCAGTCCGGTTCTTTCGTTCCTCATTTGGTGAATCTGCGCAATGAGTTCCATATACTACGGAGATTTGGGAGGTTTCGATGCAGATTCCATGGAGAATATCGCATTTCCTTAGTATACTTCGCATCTCCTTAGCCATTCCTTACGCTTAGAATTTAGATTCCCATGCTGGTACCCTTGTGATCTATATGCTCGTAAATGCGAGAATTAAAGAATTTGTGATCTGGGTTTTGCTCCAAAACCCTTACAGATGTATTCTACATTTCAAAGATTCACCTGTTTTCCCCCTTTTCTTGGCAAGCAAAGAAGGAAAAAAAGATTGTTCCTTTGACGTCTCTTACATTTCTTGAATCGTACTAAAGATCAAACAAAAAAAATGCCTTCTTTAATCATTGATCATTGCAGATGGTGGGAATCCACACGGAAATTTCTTTGCTACCGTCATTTGGGGAGATAGCGGCGCTGCTTGTGTACTTCCTAGTTGAGGGCTACCTCAACCATGGATCCACCATTTCTTTGCGACGGGAGTGGGGCTACAAGAAGATCCACCGTGTGCGCCATGAGTTCACCGTGCCCATTGGCTTTCGCGCACCATACGCACATTGATCTCGGTGCTCATACTTGCCATCCCTCCTTCGTTGGGTCGGCCATTGCACCGAGCCACATTCTCACATTCGGCTCTGGATTGTACTCGCCGGATGGAGGCCATCGAGACGCCACAATGGTAAGGGGTTTTGTAGTTTCTCCCTTCCAAAGTATTTTAAGAATGTGCAATTGATAATTTAATATACTTCTGTAACGACATATGCAATGTTGTAGTATTTTGGCAAGGATTAGTTTTTGTTGCTAGTGATGGATGGGTTTGTTGGGGGTGGAGTTGTTGGGTGATTGTGATGTTAACTTCGTGACACTGAGCTTGGCTTGTTGGTAGTAATGAATGGGTTTGTTGCTGGGGGAGTTTGTGGTTGATTGGAATGTTAGATACATGGGACTGAGATTGATGTTTGGATTAATTGTTTTTTGTCAGAAAATTCATAGTTGTCTGCTAACTTAAAGGTTTTCTTAGCAATAGAGTACTATTTTTTATCATCTACTATCATGCAATAGTTGGGGTGAGTACATCTGTATATGCTATTTGATCCTTCTGTAGCTCATATATATATAATGAGCAGCTGAACATTTTTGTCACTATCACTTTTACTCTTTTAGTCTATGAAGTATTTCAGTAAGATTTTATAAGATCAAAGATGAGTATGTATATCACATTTAAGATCAACTTATGTTCTTTCAGATTTTTACTTTGTCGCATTTGCCTTGTTTTGCTTGGAGACACTTGTGAGCACTTAGGTTCTTCAGGTCTATGAATTATCCGCTATATCATTCTATCCCTTCCCTCCTATGCATTGATGAGCTAGCTATTGATCCTTGGGACTAGCTCAGTTGCACAGGGGACCTTCGAGTGCCCGCAGTCCTCCACGACCTCCCTAGGTCTGGTAGTGAGTGGTCCTAGGGTAGTCTCGGCCCTCCACGACCTCCTCTGGTTGGTTGTGGGAGGTCTTGAGGAGATCTCAGTTCCCCACGACCTCCCCTAGGTTGGCCGTGGGAGGTCTTTGGGGCGCCCCTTGGCTCCATGACCTCCTTAGGGACTCTCCCAGGATCTCCAGGCGGTCCTACCAGACCTCCTGGGCGGTCCTGGAGGACTTCCGAGAGGTCCTGCTGGATCTCCTGGGTGGTCCTGGTGGACTTTCCGGGAGGACTTGGAAGACCTCTCGGGTGAGCCTCTGGTCAGATCGTTGCCCAGACTAGGAGACCTCCTGGTTTAGCCGCGACAGGACCTCTGGGTCCTGTTGCAGCTAGGCTTAGAGACCTCCCAGGTCGGGGTGTCACAACCAAGGTGGCCGTCTGACCGGCCATTGAGTAGGGATGGCAATCGGGTGCGGCGGGTGCGAGTAGAGCTCGCCCATACCCATGCCCGTGACCCTGATTTTCCCCCACGGGCATACCCGCGAAGGATGATGAGCGAAGAACCTCGCCCATACCTGCCGCTCATGGTACCGTCACCATGGGCATGCCGTGTACCATGAACACGGAGGAAGCGAAACATTATTTCACATTCGACCATTGCGGGAAATTTGTTTGGGACCAACATAAGTGGAAAGCCCACATCTCTTTGATCTCGAAAAGATCCAAAGTATGCGAGTCCAGGACTATCGTCATCCTCTGAAGACTTCAAGATACCAAAAAAAAATGGGTAAACAAAATTACATGATAGCAAGTGAGAAGCTGGAAGGTAAATGTAAGGCGCCGACTTCTTCATCGAGAGGTGCAAGAAGACATTCAATGCTCGATTGATCTTCATAACACGCTTAAGAAGAGTAGTGAGGAGATGACAGCGAGGTGCAACTTGGCTCTCAAACCAAAAGCTTGAATTGGCGGATTAAAGCCCGAAAAAAAATGGCAAGGAAACAACTATTCCCAAGAAACAAACAAAGTTGTTGATGGTCGACACTCCGTGGTTCAATGAATCTCGACAAGGGGAGCTTTTGATGGTCGGCACTTCAAATTCAATAAATTTCAGCATGGGAGGCGGTGAGGAAGACTGCCGAGAAAGGAACAAATGCACAAGGTTGCAAGGATCGAGCATGTGAGAACAAAGTGAGGGAAGGCGTGCGAGAATGAAACATGCCAACAATGCCGCAAGGCGCTAGAGCATGAGAGGCGGTGAGACAAGGCGTGCTGAAAAAGGAAAACACCCACAAGGTTGCAAGGTGAGTTTTAACTAAACTCGTGAGATAGTGAGTGAGTAGCCCTACAAGGGTTTTAGTGGTCCCAATTGTCGGTGCATATCACGGTAAGCAGGCAGGCGGTGCAGGTGGAGCTTACCCATACCTGCGTGCTGCCATTGACGCAGAGAGTTCCCCCCCATTTTCATGCCCATGGGCAAAAAAAACAGCCCATACCCGGCTCCATTAAGGTATTTACCGCTGCATGCTGAATGTCACAATTGCCATCCCTACCATTGAGTGACGGTCTGACCGGCCTTTGGAAATCGGTCAAACCGGCCATAAAATGATTTTGAGTTTTGAAGCTAGGCCAAAAATAAAGGGTGTAGGTAAGAGAGGAGATTCTACTACACTTGGTCTTATAATTTTTGGAGGTCAACGGCGAGGATGATCGGGATTAGGCTTGGAGAGCTAAGGTCCAGAACGATTGAGGATGCCGGGTGAGGTCAATGGATTCAAGCATGGTGCAAATTGGACAAGGATGACCGATCGAACAGTTCGGTGCGACGGGTTGGATCAAGCGACGCGGGAGTTGGTGCAAGTGCCATGGTGGTTTCGGTGGGAGCCGGATGGGAGACACTTGCCGATATGAAAAGAGCCGTTGATCAACCTACACGTGGCGACGCATGGAAGTGCTTCATGAAGATTGGACTCGGTCTTTGGAAAAGGATCGAGAAGGGGTATTTTGGTAAATTCACCTAAATACCGCCTTGGTGACCTTTTGCTAACCCGCGGCGCAAGACAGCGCAAGGAGAACCGGTTTAGGTCAAGCGGAGATGAAGACAACGCTTTAAAATACGTGCGTGAGTGAAACTCGTTTGTGTGTGGGCTTAACGGGTGCCCATTAAGGAAAACCTTCTAGAAGCTAGCCTCTACTATAAATAGGGGAGGGTGCTGGCCAGCACCTCCTTAACCCTTTCATTTGAGAAACCCTAGTTTGCGTTTTTAGGGTTTGGAGAGATTAGTGGGAGGTTAGGGTTCTAGAGAGTTGGATTGATTGCGTGCTCATGTGTTGAGTCTTTGTCCTCCTAGTTGGAGTGGCTGTAAACTAACATCAATCTCGATTCAATCCAAGAAAGATTTCACAAGATGAGTCTCTTTGTGTTCTTGCTCTCTATTTCGTGATTTTGGCTCTTTATTTGATTCGTGAGTTTTCCTTTGGTTTCTGGCCTAGATTTAGCTTGCTGTGACATATGAAAATACATCTAGGATCATCTTGATCATCAATCACCCACGAGCAAGTTTCTAGATCATCTTTTGGTTTTGACTCGGTTTTAGAGCAACCTTCTCTAAAACAGAAAAAGGTCAGAACTTTGGCATGGATCTTCACGATCCTTGATTGGAATAGGTTCCTGACATCCTAGAGAAGGTATGTCTCAAGTTTGGTAAGGTTTGGAGTCACGAATCAAAAGTTAGACCTTTTTGTGTTTTTGAGTTCGGGCTGATTTTACTGTTCATTGGCATAGAGGTCAAACCGATTTCTAGTTGGAGGTCAGACCACCAACTAGCTAGAGGTCAGACCACCATCTAGCAAGAGGTCAGACCGCCCAACTAATTTGAATTTTAGTTTTTCTGTTTTTGGTCTATTTGCTTCGGGGTTTTGATTGGATTCAATGCAAGTCTTCCACTGTGATTATATATTGATCTTTATAGCTTTCATAGCTATTGGAGTCAATTTAGTATTAAATTCAATCAAGGTGGAAAAGAGATCGTGCTCCTATTCACCCCCCCCCCTCTAGTCGCCTTTTCGGTCTAACAAGTGGTATCGGGGTTTTGATTGGATTCAATACAAGTCTTCCACTGTGCTTGTATATTGATCTTCATAGCTTTCATAGCTATTGGAGTCAATTTAAAATTGAATTCAATCAAGGTGAAAAAGAGATCGTGCTCCTGTTCACCCCCTGTGAGAACCTGGGGTATTTAACTCGTAATACTTAACCATCCAATTAGTCCTAGCATTACAAATCAAATATCCTGACTCTCGGCGTATATGTACTTCCCAGAATTGCAGTACACATACCCCATACGAAAATTAAGCATCCAATCCATACACAAGTCATTACATTACCAAATCTACAAGTTTACATCATAAAGGACATACAAGTTCATATTACAAAAGTAGGGCTGACCGGCCAAATGACAAGGTAAATAACCAAAGTAGCAGCGGAAACATAAGCCATAAGATGGCGATAAACAAAAGCCAACCGGTTTGCCCTTACCCACAAGGCAACCGACCGGGCCGTCAAGCTAGTCGTCAAAGTCGAAAGAGAAGTCGGTCTCACAATAGTTAACCCCTTGGGGGTCAACCTCCTCTGCAACAATTAAGCAATGCAACTAAGTACAAAAACGTACTCAGAAGACTTACGAGTAACAAGCCTATACATAGCTACATGCAAGCTGAATCAAAGGAGAAGGTTGTATGGTTCATTTGACGCATAAAGCAATTTTTATTTGCAATAATGTAATAGATTGAAGGCAGTTTGACAAATCTGTTTTTATTTGATGAAATAACAGCGAGACAACATTTATAAGCATAAATAACATCCTGGAGGTGACTTCCCAACAGCCACCACAACATAGCACGAATTACCCATTCGTACCACCCGAATTCAAGTTTTATCGAAAATGTTGAGTCTAACTCTTGTAGAGACCTAACCAAGTGTGTCCATAACCTAGGACGAGGCTATTCGAATAGATTAAACCCTACAGGGGTGTACCAATGTACCCACACGCCAGACCGCCTCTTTTGCCTCCGGAATAAGCACACTTCCTAAGGTATGCCGGCAAGGCTAAGTCCTACAAGATGTTTCCAATATTGTGTATTAACTACGAGTCGCCCATATGGGAATGGAAACTCCCATACGTTGTGATGGAGTCACCGGACTTAGAAAGGTACCGATGCTCCTCGGGGTAGGGAGCTTACATCCAGAACCCATCCCGTCACACCCAACACACACACGGATTAATTCCTTTTTCAACACAACACACACAACCTCTTGCGACTCGGAGCTAACACACGCCAAAGTACTAAGTCAAGAGAGGTCCCATATCCCTCTCATGTGGTTAGCATGCAAAAGTGCTTGGGTCAGTGTCCAAGATGTTCGGTCCTTGTTGACTCGGGCACCATCCATACACACCCGAAAATCACACCATCAAACCAATGTGCCCAAGTCTAAAATATTTAATTTTTAGTTTTAGTTTCTCAAATACAATATATACATGAGTACCCTGACCCCAAGTAATTTAAAGTGATGATATATAATAACCATCGCCGAAGCGATGATCCCCATTCTACCGTTCTAAGCAATTGCTAAGCGACATTAACTCGTATCCTACAAGTAAAGTGACTAGAGCCCATCCATCGAGCTCTAAACCACAGCGGATATAACCTAGGCTTAATGGTAGAGGATGAACATTTACCTACAGTTTATGCAACTATAGGATCACTATGCGCTCGATAATTTAACATCAAAATAAAGCATGCATACATACACCGTGCAAACAAGATATTAGAATTTGAAAGTAATGGGATCAACATGATCAAATGGAAACAACTTCTTGCCTTACTGGAGATAACTTTCTTGCTGCAGAGGATCACTATCGTATACAATAGAATCGTCGAAACCTATCGAAAGAATCGAGAAGGACAAATAAGAACGAATAACATCGAGAATACTCAAAAATTAGAAGTCATCCAAAAATCATAAAAAAATCACAGTACGTAGATCATGATTTTATATGAATTTAGGTGAAAGAATTATTCCGTTTGGATTTAGTATGAGAAAGTTATAGTAGTTTGAATCTCAGATTTCAGGAAAATCAAAATAATTCTCATATGTTACTGTTCACCGAAATTAAATGTTTTGGCAAAAATTTCCAGAGAGGTGGTGTACATAAAATTTTTATGGTAGACAGAGCACCACATGAGACGAACAATGCAATTTGATTTACCTCATTTGGAGCTAAAGTGATTTTTCTATGATTTTTCAAAGTCATGAAAGTAGTGTACAAAACATTTGTAAAATAAGATTTTCAGACATAGTAACATGTTGAAAACCTATTCTACAATAAAGTACACTAACAGAGGAATCCAATAAAATTGGTTTCACTTATTTTGGAGTTACAGAGAAACACTTATGCATTTTTGAAGTTAAAACAATTTTTCGTGCAACAAAAATACTAAACCTAAAGTAATTTTGCCAAAAGTGATTTCTGGAACAGTAACATGGTTCAGCCCATTTTTATATTAAAGTACATGCAAAAAGGAAACTAAAAAAAATTTGAATCATCAAATTTGGAGTTAAAATGAATTAGTTATGCAATTTTGAAGTTTAACTAATTTTTTTAGTTCATAAATAAAGCATTTCGGATTTTATATAAACATAAAATACTTTTTATACTCAGCCTAACATAGCCACGGTCACTGACCAGTGGGGCCGCGGTCAAACCGATCCCAATCAGCGCTGGCTTGGTCAAAAAGGCCATGGGCCCACGTGTTAGTCACTCACTCCAACCGTTATTTTTCTTTCTCGCTTACTGTGCTCGGCCCCACGTGTAAGAGACTCATTAAGCATTTTGAGACATCATTAAACACTAATCATTGTCATTAGTTCTAATTGTCATGCTACAGTAGCGGTCCGAAGCTGCCACGCAGGGCGCGCTTGGCCGTGGGAGTTTCTCGGCGAATCGCTGGCAAGGAAGGCTATGGCGGCTCAGGTGAGTGCTCAAAATGGATAGCCCACACCCTCGCGCACCCGACGGCACCAAAGTCGATGGCCGGAGTGGCTGGTAGCGGCGGTGCGATGAGTTTGGGCGGCGGCGCCATTCGGGCAAACGTGCAACTTCGGATTAAGCGATGCATTGACCAAAATAGCGCGCGCAATAGCTACTGGACGGTATTAGCAACTCACCGTGATGACCCGGTGCTGACGAGGTTGCCGGAGCAGAGCTGTCGGCGAAGGACCGTGATGGCGGCGGCGGTTCACCGAGGAGGCGACACCCTGGGCAAAGATAGTAGCAAACAAGGGTAGGGGCAGCTCCAATGAGTCCATGAGATGGTGAGAGAGCAAGGAATTGGAAAAGGGGAGCTCCTCACCGGAGTTGAGCACGAAGAAGATGGTTTGCGGCCGAAGTGACGAAAAATCCAATTCCGGTGATCCCTAAGGAGGAACAAAGAAATTGGGTTAGGGTAAAACTTACTCGTGCTCAGGAACACGATATGACGCACCTATAAGGGAGAATGGCTCACCAGAGCGAAGGTTGACATGGCGGGCTTCTACGGTTCGTGTACCGGAGCCGAAGGAGACGAGCTCGCGTTCCCCAAGGGTCACTGCAAGGCAAGGTCTAGGCTTAGCACCAAGGACACGGCATGCAACAGGAGAAAAGGTGACGGGTAGAGCGTCGACGCTACCTTAGGGAGGAGGGAGAATTAGTCGAGCTCGTCTGAGCGGCCAAGAGGGAGGAAAGGGGTTTTAACGAGCTCCAACGGGTGGGAGAAGACGGCGTCACGTTGTAGAGGCAGCTGGTTGGGTGGCCAAGGCGGTGGCGTGACGGCGTGGATGGAGGTGTACGGAATCGCGCAGCGCATGAACGCCAGTGCACCCGACGCTCAAAGTGCATGCTACACGTGGCACACACCGCCTGCACGCAGAGACGAAGAAAATGATGGGTGGGCCAGCGGCGCGAACGGGTGCAGCGCATTGTGCGGCCCAGTCGGTAAGTTTGGGCCGTCCGGAAGTTCAAGAGATCTGGGCCGTTGATTTTCCATCAGACGGACCAAATGTGCCCGGTGCGGCTTGGTGCAGTTAGTTGACTCAACCGAGTCAAGTGGCTCGAGTCGGGTTCGGACCCAAGGAACAGTGCAAGCTGATTTTTGAAAAGATGAGGCTGAGATTATAAGGGAATTTTTAGAGGTAGCTCCGAAGCTCCAAAAATTCTAAAATTTTTATGGAAGGTTACTGGATCTGAGGACAACCTTTTATAATTTTTATAGAAATTTTCACACAAAGCATTTCTCTCTAGAAAATTCACAAGCTGCTACCCTAGGGGTTTGACTAAGGGTCTAACTGGTTTGACTAGCCCTTTTAAAATAGCAAATAAAATCTAAAAATTATTAAATTTTTCAGAGGGGTTACCGGATGATCTAGAACCTAGGAAAAATATTTCCAGAGGATGATCACAAGATTTGATTAGAAAGTTTTTAAAATGTTTTACTTCTAGTCAATTAAAGCATTTAGTTTTGAAATCAACAATTCTTTTGAAAGAATTTCCAGAAATTTCAAGTAACAACAATGATGCATCAAAAGTTTTAAATTATCCTCATTTTCATACATTTGAAACACAATCCCAAGATTTGGAATGTTACACCCCCTCTAGTCGCCTTTTCGGTCCAACAAGTGGTATCAGAGCCCAGTTAGTTCAATCTTAATCTTAACTGGTCACTGAACTTGGTGATGGAGAAGTACTCCACCAAGCCGCATATCTTCGATGGGCTCGACTATGCCTATTGGAAGAATCGCATGCGTGTCTTCCTTCAGAGCGAAGGACAAGCCATATGGGAGGTTGTTCGAGCTCCACTCGTTTTGCCCGAGATTGCTTCGCCGGCTTCAGCAGCCCTCTTGGGTAACAACCACAAGGCAAAAAACCTCCTATATGACGGGCTTGGTAGACAGGAGTATGATAGGATTTGCAACCTTGAGACCAAGGTAGTTAGGATCGCGATCCAAGTCTTAAAGTCTTACGACTCTACGAACCCACGACAGCCTGTCGATCCAAGTCTTACTGCCGATCCGATCCTACTCAAGGTAGGTAGGATCGCGATCCTACTCTTAGAGTCTTACGGTTCTCTGAACCCACGACGACTGTCGATCCAAATCTCCTTGTCGATCCTACTCGTAGAGACTTAGGGCAATTTTTTTAGGGGCGGGCTTTGCGATATTTTGTTTTAGAGCAAAATTTGTTGATATTAATTTCTAAGAATGAAACTATAAATAAACAAGGAGCATGCAAAATATTGTATCAGTGTGGTAATGCTAGTACAAATATCTATATTATGGCATGAGCAATCTTGAGCTTGATAATGATAAGCTATTTTTATTCCTGGAGTATGTCTAGCTACTTTTAAGGAACATGCAAGTGGTAAACCATATAACAATCATACAAACTTATAGTATAGATGTTAAATATGTGTATTTTTACAAATCCGTAGAATCGCCGATTCTACGATTCGATACTACGATTCGATCCTACCGGAGGCAAATCGATCCGACTCGGGATCTCGACTCTGACTACCTTGCTTGAGACCGCACACGAGATTTGGCACACCCTCGAAACCTACCATGAGGGATCGTCCCAAATTAAGCAAGTACACCAGACGGTCTTTAAGCGAGAGTATAACAAGCTCGAGATGCTTTCTAACGAGAGCATCGATGACGTATTCACTCGCTTTAACAAGGTGATTAATCAGATGAGAGCTATAGACATTGAGTACTCTCAATCTAAGAATGCCACCCACCTCTTGGCTGCAATCAACACCAAGGAGTGGGAGATGAAGGCTACTGCCATTGAGGAGAACGTTGATCTCTCTAGTCTCTCTTTGGAGCTGCTCTATAGCAAGCTCAAGACTCATGAGATCAAGAGAGGTAGTCTTCCTAAGAAGGAGAACATGGCTTTGGTGGCTGATCCTCTTAAAAGAATTTCTGATGGTTCTCCTGAGTCTTCTTTTGGATTTTCTCTTGCTTGTTTATCTGCAATCCATGAAGAGGAACTTGAGAGTATTCCTGAGGCTGATTTAGCTCTTTTAGCTAAAAAATTTACACGGGCCTATAACAATGTGAGAAACAAGAAGAGAGGCGGCTCTATGACGTGCTATGAGTGTAGAGAGCTTTATCATATCTAAGCAAACTGCCCCAAGCTTAAAGGGAAGGGTAACTACAAGGATGAGAAGGCTACTTGGAAGAAGCCTCAAGGGAACAAGCCCAAGTATGATACTACCAAGCTCATGAAGGCCGCTCACTGGGTTCTTGCCGCTTTTGGAGAACAATCCATGAGCGATGTGGACTCCGAGAGCGAGGAGGACAAGAAGGAGGAGCTCCCTCAAGACAAGAAGAAAGGGAAGGCAAAGGACTTCACCGGCATGTGCTTTATGGCCGACCCCGTCGACGCCGATGACAACGATGAGGTACCTCCATCTTATGATGTTCTTTCTGCTAGATGCGATACCATCTTTGAGCAACTGCTTAGTCAAGATAAGGCTTTAGAGTTCACCATGGCTAGGAATAAGGACCTAGAGTCACAAGTCGATAATCTGACATTAAAACTTGTGAATGCTAAGAGTCTTGATGCCGATGAATGTTCATCCTGCCATGCTTTACACTCTGAACTTGCTAAATTGCAAACTGCTCATAATGTTATCTTGCACCAACTAGAGAATGCTAGGACTGAGCTAATTGAAGTTAAATATGCTCCTTGTGAAAAATGATTAGAATCTAGCAAGTTGGTTGTTTCTGATAAGGCTGAATCTAGCTTTTGCTCTTTCTGCTTAGAATGTGAACATGAAGTAAAAGACATAATAGAAGCAGTTAGAGCTAAGTTTGCCAAGCTTAAGGACAAAATTGATTCTGCTCCTTATGCTTCATGTGAAGCCTTTAAGCTTGAAGTTTCTTTTCTTAAAGAGAAACATGCTAGAGCCATTAAGGCTAAAACTTGTGAATCATATGTTAATCTTGGAAAAGAGAATGCTTATCTTAAGGATACATTAGAAAAAATTTCTAAAGGTGAGAAACAGTTAAACATGATTCTTGACAAGTCTAAAACTCCTTATAAGAAGCAAGGGTTAGGATACAACTTTGTCCAAGACAAATCCAAGCCAAATGTCATTCAAGTCTTGGAAAATGGGTTAGTTGAGTTCAAAACCCAACCTACAAAAATCATTTTCAAATCTGCAGCTTTTGCCCAACCATCTTTTGAGCCAAAAGGTGCTTCTCCTAGTGGTACCAAGTACCATTACACATATTGCAAGAAGGATGGGCATTTGATTGAGTTCTGTTGGCGTAGGTTGAAAAATGCTAAAAAAAATCTTGCTAGAATTTCATCTCATCAACCTAGAGCTTTTATAAGACATTGTCATTTAGAAAAGAAGAAACGTGGACTAGGATTTGTTTCACACGCTCATCATCATCATGTTCCTAGACAGGATGCTTCTCATGTTCGTGTAACCATTGCTCATAATAGAACCTCAAGTAGAATCAAGAATAGCAATTCTGCTTTGCATACTACTCGCAGACGTGTGTCTCAGTACTCGGTTCCTAAGTCATGTTTAACTAACCCCAGTGTTGAGACACATCGATCTTTTGTGCCTTGATTTTCAGGATTACCGCGGAAGCGGGAAGAACACGTGTTTCGTCGACTCCGGCTGTTCACGCCACATGATTGGAGACTCAAGATGGTTCACCTCCTTCATGCGGTCGACAGGTGATGACTTCATCACCTTTGGAGATGATACACAAGGGCGGATTGAAGGAACGAGATCAATCAGGGTGAACGAAAAATTCATCCTGAAGGACGTCCCTCTTGTAGACAAGCTAAGGTACAACTTGCTTTCTATCTCGCAGCTTCTTGATGATGGCTACAAGACTAGATTTAAGAAAAATGCTTGTCGTGTGCTTGATTCAGCTGGTGAGCTTGTTTTTAGGATCTCTAGAGTTTGTAAGATCTTTGGAGCTGATTTTTTTGAATCTCTTGCTGGATCTCTCAAATGTTTGATTGCATCTTCTTCTGAGTTCTGGCTTTGGCACCGATGTTTGGGGCACATAGGTTTTGATCATCTGACGCGAGTTAGCAACCTTGATCTCATAAGAGGTTTGCCCAAACTCAAAGCCATCAAGGATGTTGTATGTGCGCTATGTGGGCATGGCAAGCAAGTTGCCACCTCACATCCTTCATTGACTATGGTCATGACTGACGGACCAGGACAGTTGCTTCATATGAATACTGTTTATCCTGCTAGGGTTCGGTCAGTCGGTGGCAAATGGTATATTCTTGTCATAGTCGATGATTTTTTGAGATACTCTTGGGTGTTCTTTCTTGCTTCGAAGGATGAAGCTTTTGATCATTTTCATGATCTTGTTCTTCACTTGGCTTCTGAGCTCCCTGGTGCCCTGAGAGCAATTCGGAGTGACAATGGCACGGAGTTCTAGAATACCTCATTTGCCTCTTTTTGTGCTGAGTGCGGTATTGAGCATCAGTTCTCTTCTCCACACGTACCTCAACAAAATGACATTGTGGAAAGGAAGAACAGAATCTTAGTCGAGATGGTTAGGACGATGCTAGATGAGTATAGCACTCTGAGGAGGTTTTAGGCCGAAGCTATTGCTATAGCTTGCCATATTGCCAATCGTGTCTTCTTGAGATCGTCTTTGGGCAAGACATCTTATGAGCTTCACTTTGGTAGAAAACCCCTGTCTCTCATTTTCGAGTCTTTGGATCCAAGTGTTTTATTCTCAAGATAGGAAACCTAGATAAATTTGAGTCAAGGACTTCTGATGGTTTATTTCTGGGTTATTGTGATGACCCGCTCGGGATACAAGGAACCGGCCCAAAAATTTTTTTTGAGCTACGGTACTACCGCATAGAGGAGCGGTAGTACCGCTCGGTGCATCCCGAGTGAGGTCTACCAGGACCTCCCAGGAGGTCTTCAAGACCTCCTGGAGGTCTTGGCCATTGTGCAATGAGCCAGTCCCAGGAAACACAAGCTGGCTCGCACAAACTGACAATGGTGAGATCAAATCCACAAGGTCAAACAAAAGATGAAGCGGACAAAATAAACTTAATATTAAACGGGACCTTATGGTCAAGCTTGTTTACAAGAGGTCTGCCAAACTGGCTTACAAGATCGACAAAGACTTACAACCGGCAACAAAGGAGCTCTAAAGCAAAAGCACCAAAAGCACGCAGAGGCCATCCGGCAAGCCCACAGGCTGTCGAGTGGAGGACGTCCTAGGCAGTTGGATCATCGAAGAACTCCTCCTCAAAGAGGTCTGAACTACCCTGCACTTGATCATCTTCAAAATCTGCTTTGACACAGGGCTTAAAGCCATGAGTACTTTGAATGTACTCAACAAGACACAGGGAGCATTTATGCAAGTAATATTCATGCAAGGGCTTATCAACTGAGAGCTGTATGGTTAGATTGCGCAAAGCTAAGTTTTGACAGCAATAACATAAGTAGATTGAAAAGCAGCAAGTTAAAACAGTAGTACATAATACATTTTGATTTCGAAAGGATGGAGTGAGCACCAACTCACATCCACAACCAAATGGGGGAGGTCTGGTCACACCCATGACCAGGACCTCTCCCACGACCCCTCTAGAGCACCAACTCTAGAGCTCAAAACCAGCCCCTGGACCACAACTCGAGCCAGCCATGACCCCTCTAAAGCCGGCCAAGGTCTCTTCGAGGCAAAGCCACGGCCTCTCGCAGAAATGTCCAGGGAATACCAAGTTTACAAGCACTACCCCTTGCACCATTTTCACCGGGCATGTCCATGACCAAGGACTTGGCTATTCGAATAGATTTTACACTCTACAGAGGTGTACAACTTTACCCACAATCCACGATCTCTCTAGCGGGATGGGTTCCGGAAAGGCCCTTGCTCACTTCCAATGGTGATCAGTCTAGAGAGCGCGACAAGGCCTTTACAAAGCTTTGAACTGGCTCGGAGCTGCCCGCTAAGGTTTCGCATTCCCCCCACCCCCTTTGGTCTAGAAGTCCGCAGGTTATGGGTGCCCCTCTTCGCCAACGAATCAAGACGCTCATCCACAATGACCCCAAGCCATCTCATTGCTAATTATTCAGCCAGACCACCCCATAAATTGATCTTGTGGTTGCACTAATTGTCCTGCATCAACGAGAACACAAAGTTGAGTCCTTAATTGTGCTAAGGCAAGACTTCCACAACCCCAATGTGCAAAGCACCCACTACTCACTCCCGCCTTCTTGCCTCAAAGAAAACATTTTGTAATTAACCCCGCCAAAAGACCACCCATCTTGGCACGATAGTTTTAACAAAGTGGTCTCACACCACAGTCAACACAACAATGGCATCACACCAAAGTTGCTTAACAGTGGCACCAACCACAGGTTCCATAATTCAATTAGTTAAGATTATTAAGGATGAAACATGATACACCAGAACCACGGTTTCTAGAGCAAAGCTATATATAAACCTATGGCCCCATGTTGGCAAATAACAAGAAATACCAACTGAATACCCAATCTAAGGCTTACAAGGTGAACATGACAACATGACTTGAGCAAGTTATAAAGGAGGCATAATAACAAGTAGGGAAGTAACTACAGCCCAAACATTTCTTATAAAAAAAATAGCCATGCATGATAAAGTAAAACCAAAATATATTTGCAAAGCTAGGTTCAATATGATCAAAAGGGGGGTCTGTGTCTTGCCTTGGTCAAGTAGTGGAGAACCTTCAGTAGAAGCTGCTGGGTCCAAGAACTCTTCCTCAAACGCAGGATCTACACGTTCGCAAAAACCAAATAAGCGAAACCACACTAGGTCAAAGAGCTTCAAAAGACTCAAAAGAACTCAAACCAACTCGGCAAGGAATGGAAAACCAAGAGGCTCAGCACAGCCTCAGCGAGCTCCTGGGGAGGCCTTGTGCCAGGAGAAAACCAGGCAAAGGAGACAAGGAAGCTAGAAATGAGCAAAAGGTGGCAAATGAAAGCTTGCCCAGGCTATATATAGCCAGAGTTGGTGGAGTGCACCAAGAAAGGGTTCAACGACGTGTCGGCAATCGGGAGTAGCTAGGACAGGCTTGCCCTAAAAGAATTAAAATAAGGTTCTCAGATGTGTTGCATTTAATGTGATCCGACACCTATTAAATGCGCATGAGTTCGAGGTGGAGAAATGATAACAAGGTTGAGTGAGGCTGACAAGTGGGGCCAGTCAAAAGGGTGCACAACCGGTCAAAGAGGTGGCCCCACCACAAGGGCTGTCTCCGCAAGAGACCACAAGGAGGTCCTGGACAAGAGGTCCAAAACACTCAAGGGGGGAGGTCCTGGACAGGAGATCCAAAGACTCAAGAGGAGGTCCTGACACTCAGATCTCCAAAAGGGAGGTCCGACGGTCAAGATCTCAAAGGGGAGGACCTGAACGGTCAAGATCAAAGGCAACAGGAGGTCCCGACACTCAGATCTCCAAAAGGAGGTCCGACGGCCAAGATCTCAAGGGAGGACCGAACGGTCAAGATCAAAGGCAACAGGAGGTCCCGACGGTTAGATCTCCAAAGGGAGGTCCTAGCAGGCCAGATCTAACGTGAGCCAAGGTGGAGCGGGGAGACTCGGGCCGCCCAGCATCAAACGAAGGGACCACGAGCCAGGATGAGGTCTGGACCCTTAGATCCAACAAAGGAGAGGTCCGGACCTTAGGATTTAACGAGGGCGGGGTCTGGATCGATGGATCCAACAAGGATGAGGTCTGGACCGCTAGATCTAACTTAAAAAAGGTCAGAGTCGACAGATCTAACCAAGAGGAGGTCTGGACTATACAAAGGTGGTCCAGATAAGCAAGGAAAAGGTCCTAGGGGACTCGAAGGAGGTCCAAAGACACAAGGAGGAGGTCTGAAAGTTTGAACACAGAATCGCCAGCAGCGGTAGTATCGCGATAAAGAGTGGTACGACCGCTCCACGGTAGTTTCGGGTTAGACTGCGGTACAACCACAAACTGGAAAGGGCCCGGACGGCTTAGATCACCAAAGGGAGGTCTTAACAGCTTAGATCTCAGAGAGGAGATCCCAAGCGGTTAAGATCAAAGGCAAAGAGGTCCTATGAAGGCAAAAGACGCGGGGGACACCATGGCCGCCAGATCTCAATCGAACGAACCTAAACAAGGGGGGGGGCATTCGAACCGAGCAAAGGTCTCAACAGATTAGAGCCGTTCGATACAGATCGGATGGCTCTCAAGGGGTGGGATGTTCGGACCGTCCGAACGCACCCTCAGGATCGGGCCGTCCAAAACCATCAATGGTCCTGAGGCGAGGAAGGTGTAGACCGAAGCGGTTCGACCGCAAAATAATAGCGGTAGGTCCACAAGTGCACAAAAGAAGTCTTCAAGGGGTCAAGGGAGGTCCTTTGGACTCCGGGGAGGTCTAAAGAGACAAGGGATGTCCAAAAAGACTCAAAGGAGGTCCTAGTGAAAACGGTAGTACCGGCACCCTACAGAGGTACGATCGGGGGTCGGAAGTACCGGAAATGAATAACAGTAAAGACCAAAATAGGATGCTGCACACAAACTGAACCATCCAGAAGGGAGGTCCAGAGAAAAAGAAACAAAGCCAAGCTTGGCTTTGAGAGATTAAAGGGGTTTTAAAACACAAACCCGAGCTGGATCCTCAGCAGGAAATCCAAAGCAAGGGAAGGTCTAAACAGAGGGTGAGATAAAACAGAGAGGGAGGTCTAAATCTCAAGGAGATTCAAACCAACAAAGGAGGTTCGAAGAGAAAAGATAAACCAAGAGGCACACAGAGAAGCTTCGGAGGAAAAATAGCCCAAAGGGCAGCGAGGAAACAACAGAGCCACAACCAGCAGAGAGCACCAACAAGAAGCTTAGTTAAGGTTTGATTAATTCAAGTTAAACTCTCCAAATTTTTCAAATATCAGGTTAAGCTTTGAATTCTCATTAAAACCAAATGGTTATTTTTATTTTGAAAACTGGGCAAAAACCTTAAGACAGACGGGACGTTACAGTTATCCTGCTCATTCGAGGGGTTTTTGGGTTTTTAATGTTGAGACTAACGTTGTCCAGGAGACATGCAATGTCACTTTTGATGAGACTAGCCCTGGAGCTAGATCAGACATTTCAGGTGATACATAGGAGATGGAGAGCATTTTTGTAGAAGACGATGATGTTGAAGTCGATATTGCTCTTCCACCTGTTGCTGATGCTTCTGTCCAAGCTACAGAACCTGCTTCAACTACTTCACCTCCAATTGAGGCTCCTGCTGCATCTTCATCATCATCAGTACCTACGGAGGTTGAGGAGATACTATCTCCCCTAGGCGCTCCACTTCACATACAGAGGCATCACCCTCCGGATCAGATTATTGGTTAGCTTCATGAGCGAGTCACTCGCTCCAGGTATCATGATCCGAGTCTCTACTCCCATTCTGCATTTGTTGCTTCTTTCGAACCCCGCGATATATCACATGCTTTATCTAATTCTAGCTAGGTTAATGCCATGCTTGAGGAGTTAGAAAATTTTAAGAGAAACAAGGTCTGGAACTTAGTAGAGCCTCCTAGTGGTCATAATGTGATAGGAACCCGTTGGGTATTCAAAAACAAACAAAGTGAGGATGGTTCTGTGGTTAGAAATAAGGCTATATTGGTAGCTCAGGGTTTTAGCCAAGTTGAGGGGTTAGATTTTGATGAAACCTTTGCTCCTGTTGCTAGATTAGAAGCTATTCGCATCCTACTTGCATTTGCTGCATCTAAGGGTTTTAGGCTGCAACAGATGGATGTTAAGAGTGCATTTCTAAATGGTTATATAGAGGAGGAAGTGTATGTTAGACAACCCCCAGGCTTTGAGAATCCCAAGCATCCACATCATGTTTTCAAGCTATCTAAAGTCTTGTATGGTCTTAAGCAAGCCCCTAGAGCCTGGTATGATAGACTTAAGACCTTCTTGCTTAATAATAATTTTGAGATGGGTAAGGTACACAAGACTCTGTTCATTTTTAGGCATGACAATGACTTCCTGCTTGTTCAGATTTATGTGGATGATATTATCTTTGGTGGTTCTTCTTATGCTCTTGTTTCCAGTATTTCTGAGACCATGTCCAAGGAATTTGAGATGAGTATGATGGGAGCGCTCAACTACTTTCTGGGGCTTCAAATCAAGCAATGCAAGGAAGGGATCTTCATCCATCAAACGAAGTACACCAAGGATTTTCTCAAGCGCTTCGAGACGGGTGACTGCAAGACGATCGCCACTCCCATGGCGACTTCGACTGTTTTGGATCCAGACGAGAATGGAGAAGCCATGGATCAACGTGAGTACCGCAACAAGATCGGCTCTCTCCTTTACCTAACGACCTTAAGACCGGACATCCACTTCGCGGTCTGCCTCTGTGCGAGGTTTTAGGCGTCTCTGAGGACTTCACATCGCCAAGCCGTTAAGCGTATTTTCAGGTACCTTCACTCTACCCTCCAGTTTGGCATTTGGTATTCCTACTCTTCTTCCTTGTCCATTCAGGGGTTTTCTGATTCTGATTTTGCGGGCTGTCGGCTAGATAGGAAGAGTACCTCAGGCACTTGTCACCTCTCGGGCACTTCTCTTGTCTCTTGGTCTTCTAGAAAGTAGTCCTCTGTTGCACAATCCACTGTTGAAGCTGAATATGTAGCTGCCACTAGTTGCTGTAGTTAGATTTTGTAGATGGTCTCCACTCTTAGGGATTTTGGGTTAAATTTTGCTAGTGTTCCTCTTCTCTGTGATAACACTTCTACCATTAATATTGCTAAGAACCTAGTGCAACATTCTAGGACCAAGCACATAGACATTCGCTATCACTTCCTTAGAGATCATGTTGAGAAGGGTGATATTGTGCTACATTTTGTAGAGTTCGAGGTTCAGTTAGCTGATATCCTCACCAAGCCTTTATATCTAACAAGGTTTGCCACCTTGAGGAGTGAGTTAGGGGTAATTTATCCCTATGGGTTGGTTTGAGAGGGAGTTGGTTCTTTTCTGAACTTTCCTTGTTCATCTTATCTTTCCTTGATCTTTTTCTGAACTTTTTGATCTTTTTAGACTTTTTGAGATTTTCTTGTATCTCATTATATCATATTGCATTCATATGAAAATCACAAAAAGATGCATTGTAATATAAGCTTTACTGCTTCTCTTTTAAATTGATAAAGCTTTGCTTATTACCCTCTTAAGCTTTAGTATTTCAATTCTTGCTCAATATCATGTTTAGTTCTTTGACTTGCTAGAATTATCATGCTTTCACATGTGTATCTAAGTCTTTGCTAAATGAGCTAGAACTTTAAAACAACTTGAACTAAAAAATTGCAATTTGCGAATCTTTTAGCTAGTTGCGCAATTAGTGCTCCTTTTGTGACATTGGTCTTGTCAAAATTACTTTGTTAGCTCTTGAATCTAGAATTGATCATTACTTGAGCTTCTTGTTCCTTTGTGAGTTTAAAACTGCTCTTGTACAAAATATAAAAAAAATCAAATTTCAAGATTGTCATGTGGTTAAATTGTGCCAAACTACTCTCACGAGACTGTATGTCAAAGACATAAACTTGGAGATAGTTTGATGATCCAAACGATCTCATGGGGACTGCTTGTCAAAATTGACATGAACCTCAAGATTTGTCACCCTGGTTGAAGCTTAGGAAGAGTTTGTGGATGGCTCCTAGTCCAGGATCTTCTTCACTATGATAGACCTTTAATCAACTTCTGGCTGAAGCTTAGAAAGAGTTTGTGGATGGCTCCTAGTCCAAGATCTTCTTCAATAAGATAGGCTTTTTATCAACTTCAATATTCATTGCAAATGAAAACTGTTGTAAAAATTGGGCGTTTGAGATAATTTGTGCAAAATTATTCAATTCAGGACCTTTTTATCTCTTAACTGGTCATTGTTAGCTTCTTGATCTCACATTGACATTCTGACATGGCCATTACCAGTTTAGGATCCCTGTTGATGAACCTGCTAGTTTTAAAGCTTTGCTTAAATTATTACAAATTCATCGCTTTATATTGAGCCTTCTAGCTTAGCTTTGATATATATCTTAAATTATTACAAATTCATCACTTTATATTGAGCCTTCTAGCTTAGCTTTGATATATATGTCTTAACATGATCTTGCTAGCGCCTTCAGACTTGATATGTATTGAGTAATATTAGAAATGCTAGCTTGTTCTTTTGGGTAATCTCCAAAACTTCTTGTACTCAAAAATTGAAAAATACAAAAAATGAAGCCACTCCATTGCATTTCATGCATGTTGTTTCTTATGCTTTTTCCTCATTTCTACATTTGTCATCTCTGGACGAGAGGAAGGCGTGATTCCTTGATGACTCCATTGTCAAAGGGAGACAAGATATAGCAAAAATGTTAAAAGGGGAGCTATTTGGACAAAAAAGGGAAAAATGAAATTTTCTTGAAAAAAGATGATGATAGTGAGCGGGAGCATTTCATTTACATTCTTTTGATCTTATTGCCCTTTCTGAATTTGAAATGCAATTTTTTGGAACCTCACAATGATCAAAGGTCAATTTGAACAATTGTTCTTTCATATGGACCTTAAGTGAGAATTTTGACTCTTTTCTGCAAATTGAAGCTTTCTTGTTTTCTTTTGCTCGATCTCACTTGCCTATGCTATTCGGAAGCCAGCTTGGTCATCTCCATTGCCTTCTCTTGCATTTGGACCAAGTTGTGCCTTTGCGCGAAAATGTTCAGTATTTTTATTTTCAAACCTCAAAACTTACATTTTTGAGAAATTGCCAATGTATTCATCAAGGGGGAGATTGTGGATATCATGGAGATATGCTCATGATCTTAGGATGATGATACAATTGGCAATGGCGTTGAAGGTTTGTCGAATCACGCGTTTTCAGCGAACTTCAATTTGCTGTTAGGCAAGTGGCGGTCTGACCGGCCAAGGTGGCAGTCTGACTGGCCATTAAGTGGCGGTCCGACCGGCCTTCGGAAATCGGTCAGACCGGCCATAAAATGATTTTGAGTTTTGAAGCTAGGCCAAAAATAGAGGGTGTAGGCAAGAGAAGAGATTCTACTACACTTGGTCTTATAATTTTTGGAGCTACGACTCAAAAGTTCTATTGGTTTGAAAATTCCAGTAGGTTTCGGATTTCCAGGGAGGAAATTTGGCTAAGTCCCAATCGGGCGGCCGACCAGCAGTGTGTGGCGGCCGACGCCAAAGGGGCCAGACCGCTATAGGTGGCGGTAAGACCGATTTTCACTTGTTTCATCGGCCAACTTGGTGGCGATGGTTGTTGGTTAGGTCAAGTTCATGGGTTTCAATTCATATATGTTGCATGATGCATGTTTTGATTAACGTTGGTCAAGTTGTGAAGAACTTGTTCCCGGAATCGATTTCTTGGTCTATTGTTGTGTAGGTTGCTTGGAGGTCAACGACGAGGATGATCGGGACTAGGCTTGGAGAGCTGAGGTCCAGAACGATCGAGGATGCCGGGTGAGGTCAATAGATTCAAGCATGGCGCAAATTGGACAAGGATGACCGAACGGGCAGTTCGGTGCGACGGGTTGGATCAAACGGCGCAGGGGTCGGTGCAAGTGCCATGGTGGTTTCGGTGGGAGCCGGATGGGAGAGACTTGCCGACATGAAGAGAGCCGTTGATCAACCTACACGTGGCGAAGCATGGAAGTGCTTCATGAAGATTGGACTCGGTCTTTGGAAAAGGATCAAGAAGGGGTATTTTGTTACTTCACCTAAATACCGCCTTGGTGACCTTTTGCTAACCCACGGCGCAAGGAGAAGCGGTTTAGGTCAAGCGGAGATGAAAACAACGCTTTAAAATACGTGCGTAAGTGAAACCCGTTTGTGTGTGGGCTTAACGGGTGCCCATTAAGGAAAACCTTCTAGAAGCTAGCCTCCACTATAAATAGGGGAGGGTGCTCGCCAGCACCTCCTTAACCCTTTCATTTGAGAAACCCTAGTTTGCGTTTTTAGGGTTTGGAGAGATTAGTGGGAGGTTAGGGTTCTAGAGAGTTGGATCGATTGTGTGCTCATGTGTTGAGTCTTTGTCCTCTTGGTTGGAGTGGCTGTAAACCAACATCAATCTCGATTCAATCCAAGAAAGATTTCACAAGATGAGTCTATTTGTGTTCTTGCTCTCTATTTTGTGATTTTAGGTCTTTGTTTGATCCGCGAGTTTTCTTTTGGTTTCTGGCCTAGATTTAGCTTACTGTGACATGTGAGAATACATCTAGGATCATCTTGATCATCAATCACCCACGAGCAAGTTTCTAGATCATCTTTTGGTTTTGACTCAGTTTTGGAGCAACCTTCTCTAAAACGAAAAAAGGTCGGAACTTTTGCATGGATCTTCACGATCCTTAATTGGAATAGGTTTTTGACATCCTAGAGAAGGTATGTCTCAAGTTTGGTAAAGTTTGGAGTGACGAATCAAAAGTTAGACCTTTTGTGTTTTTGAGTTCGGCCGATTTTATCGCTCATTAGCTCGAACGTCAGATCGATTTCTAGTCGAGGTCGATCGCTAACTAGCTAGAGGTCGATCGCCATCTAGCAAGAGGTCGACCACCCAACTAATTTGGATTTTAGTTTTTCTGTTTTTGGTCTATTTGCTTCGGGGTTTTGATTAGACTCAATACAAGTCTTCCACTGTGCTTGTATATTGATCTTCATAGCTTTCATAGCTATTGGAGTCAATTTAGTATTAAATTCAATCAAGGTGAAAAAGAGATCGTGCTCCTATTCACTCACCCTCTAGTCGTGTAACGTCCCAAAATTTGGGTTTTCAAAAATCTTTTAAGTAGTTTAGGTCCCTGGAAAATTTCGCCAATTTTATTTGAATTAATAAAGCTTAATTGGGAATTTTCTAAATTAAAAATATTTAATTTGACTAATCTAAACATTAATTAAATAAAAACCTGTGTTATTTGGCTTCCTTGTGTTCCAAGGAATTTTCTTTTATTTTCTGAGATTTTTCTGGATTTATTTGCTATTTTACTTGGCCTCCTTGATTTTTGGGATTTTATTTAATTCCGAAAACCCTGTTTTCTCTCTCCTGCCCATCTGCTACAGTACCCGTCAGGTACTGTTCATCCGGGTCCAACGCGCTGCAGTAAATCGCGAATTACTGTTCATCATCGTTTTCCTGGAACGAGTCGTCGGCCGAACGAACAGGAGCAGTACGCGTTCGTTTGAAACTCAAAATTCAAAATTCCATATCTTTCTCCTCGATGCACCTAAAAGCGAGCCGTTTGCGCTCACGCGTCCGTGTTGATCTCCTCTTCCAATCCCCTAAATTGGTTTCCTCCGAATCGTCCTCGTTTCATCGCAATCTGCAGAAAACCGAGCCTCAACCGAAGTTCTTCTCCGGCGAGCTGCGCCTTCATCCGACGTCCTCCGGCCGAACCGTCTGCGGCGTTGGCTTCGCGTCGTCGTCCTCTACATCATGCTTCCTTCCCCTTCACCCGAAGATCGCCGGAGCACCGTCGGCCATGTCGAGCCATGACGTTCGTCGAGCCCCTCGCTTCCTCGGTGAGTTTTTCCAAAATCCGATAACGTCATCTCGTGCCCCTCGTTCATACCTTTCTTTCCCTCTTTAGATTCAAGTTTCATCAACCGTGCGCTGAGAATCGATCGTTCTCTCTCCTCTTGTACGTCGTCCTTCTCCGGCCAATTACTCCGCGACCGTTGATCCCCTGCCTTCAACTCCACCACCGTTGGGTTCGCATCGCCGCGTTTTACGCCGTGCTCACCTCCCTTTTCGCAGAGCATCGCCGGAAGCGTTACGCGTCCGTGAGGCCGCCGTGGTCGCCGTTCTTCGCGTCGCTGCCGTCGCATGGAGCCGAATCTTGATGTCTGACCGCGTCATCATCTCCGCCTCGTCGTTTCCTTTCCGTTTTGTCCTTCGCCGCCGCTGTGTCGCCTCCGGCCGCCGGCCACCCCGTGCACACTGTTCATGTATGTATACGATGTGTCCAGTACGTACGTGAAGGCCATGCATCCATTTGATTCTTTCAGGAGTCATTGTTTTCCAATTTCAGTACCAGGCAGCACCACCATGCGCCATAACCGCCATGCACGCGGTCATTATTCCCGACTACGCATGCGTGTGCATCTCTTGGGTGGTACTGTCCTTATTCATACCGCTGGTTAATTCCCGTCCATTGTTCCATCTTTGATACATGATTTCTTTGTCATCCAACCAAGCCAACAATTCAGATGTGCATCTCTCTGTTAATCGATTCTCTATTCCTTGTATCCATCTCCTCGCACCATAAACAGACCGCACGCTCCCTACGGCTCTATTATCTATTCCTGTCGTCCGCTTAGTTACGTGTTGATCATTCGATACTAATCCTCCCGTCCTCTCTACTATCTATTCTCACTCTAAACTTTGCCATCTCCTATTATCGCTTCGCCACCATGCGCATGGGTCAGCCGAACCCGACCGAACCCTCCTCGTACCGCTCATGTATGTTGGTCTCATTGCTTTTTCTCTGCTCAAGACATGTGCGTGTCTCTCATTGGGTTGCATTCTCCTTTGCCCGGTTGATGCTCCTCTGCATTGTATGTCCTTATCCTCTCTGTTGCTTGGTCCCTTTGTCATTCAATTAACCCAAACCATATATCTATCTCTCACTTGCATGTTGACCCCACATGCCATCCTCCTAATCAAAACCCTAGATTATTTCTTAAAACCCTAATTATTTCTTCTCACTTACATGCGGGTCCCGCATGTCACCAATCCTTGGTCAAACCCTAGCCATGAGCTTAGTCCATCATGGACTAGCATATCTCTGTGGGCTCGGTCCATAGACTAGTGGTCCACATGTCAAACCCTAATCCTATTTTCGGAATTAATTTAATTCTTGAAAACCCTTTTATTCAGCTTGGTTCCACGTGTCGCTTCTTCTACCTTATTTCTAATTATTTTAATTCTAGAAATTCATAAATTCAATGGGTCCTCCTGTCACCCATTGTTTCTTTTCTAAATTCATTTAATTTCAAATTCAATTATCTCGATTGAGTCCTTTCCAAATTCCTAAATTCATCTCAATTCAATATCTATCGATCCGAGATTATTTATTTATTTATTTGGAGTTGTTGCTTCTGTTATTTATTTGGTTTATTTGCTTGTTGCAGTAGACGCTGATATTAAGAGAAGCGCCGATCAAGAAGGAGTCAAGATCAAGGAAGTAAAGATTAAAGTCTAAATAAGATCATCATTGCTAACAAGGCAAGCTATACCTTTGACCATCTTGATTCCCGGCTTGCTAAAAGTATTTTATTTCAAATTACTGCATTTTAATTCAAGTAATTATTTAAATGCTTTTGGGTGTAGATGTAAATTCCAAATTGTTATGCCATCCTTGTTGAATTGCTATGTCTAAATTCCTTGTCACCCTAGTTAATATTTAGTTGGTAATATTGTAGCACCAACGTGGGTTGGTTAGTGCGATTAGATTGCTTAGTCATGCCACGACTCATTTATTCTTGTGAAGTTGCAAATTATTAATTTGACTAAGTGAATATGAAATCTTGGATAAACTGTGTGTACTATGTGTCTTTGTGGCATATGTTGCACTTAAATCAACCGGGTGGTAAAAGGATTTGGACTGAGGCAAGGGGTGGATACTGGGTGAAATGGTGGACTGTGTGGACTGTGTGAATAATAATCTGTGTGTCTATGTGGTCTAGTTAGCATGTGAAAGTCTTGCCTTGGTCAATTAAGGACCTCACCATGTGCGCCATTGAACTGGGCCTTAACCGCATAAACCACATGTCCGGTATGGGACGGACCGCTAATTAATTAGCGATGCTTTGATTCATTGCTTTTGGTTGACAACCGGCAAGAGGGGCCAAAGCTAAACCTTAGCGAAAGCAGAATCGGGTCAAAGCAGACTTTGTAAAGGCCTTGTCACGCGTTTCTAGATCGCTTACCTAAGGTAGTGAGCAAAGGGTATCGACGGATGCCAAACAAACTAGAGAAGTCGTGTCTTGTGGGTAAAGCCGCATAACCTCTCGCAGAGTGTAAAACTATTCAATAGCCGTGTCCATGTTATGGACGTGTTTCGGGATTTCACACTAGGGTAGATCTTCATAAAACCGTGTGGGAAGGAGTCGTGTGATCTAAATCATATGGCTATGTGATAAATCTGCTTAGGTCTGTGTGTGTCTTTGTGAAATCAAATTGTTAAATTATTATTTGTCTATTTGCTTTACTCGCTTTTAATCTATTATTAGTATTCAATTGCAAATGTTGCATTTCGCAAAATAACCACGTAATGCCATACCCTTGAATAAGCTCTGATCTATAATTGCATTCCTGTGGTATGACTTGTAGTACGGTGTGTACTCACGCTTGCTTTGACGAATCAAGGTATGAAGGAATCGCCACCAACAAGGTCTACTTCAAAGATTGTGGAGAACTAGGTCACAAGACCCCAAACCGATTGCTGTGGGCATATAGATGGGCTTCACCGAGTTATCCTGCTTGCCTCGCCGCAGCCTTCATTGAGCTTTTTGCCTTCTAAGGCATTAATTGTAAGCTTTGACCTTAAGGTCTTTACTCTGATGTTTATTGTTATTTGCCTATTTATTAGTTATCTTTGTATATGGAATTGATATTTCACTGATGTTGTCACTGTGTGCACTAGCGTGATCCTGGACTAGTGCAGTATACACAGAGGGTCCAGAATTGTATTTTTGGGTCCCGACAGAGGTGGTATCAGAGCCATATCGACTGTAGGTCGTGACCTTAGTTAGAATGGCCGTTTTTAAGGAAAACTTCAAAAACCTATTTTACAAATGGAAAACCTTAATGATGTGCTATTCTCATCTTGTCTAGCTTCTATACTCTTCCATTCTGGTTCTTTCTCATCTATATTCTTCCTCACCATTTTGAGTATTAAATTGGACTCGCTTCCCTTATAACTTCTATAGTTGTCGTTATTCGTGCTAAATGTCTTGGTGGATGCCCAAGAGCTATTTTCAACAACTCTTCAAGACCATGCAACCACCAACAACGACAAGATCTTCCCAAGTGTTCAAGACAAGTTCATCGCAAGAATTGAAGACCAAGAAGAAGTCTTACGTCGCCTGCCTTTTTTCCAAGATTCACCGCAAGGATCGCAAGCAATCAACGCTTGATGAAGACCGTGACCAATTCAGTTATCTCCGCATCACCATATAGGATAAATCGCTTTGGTTCCTCGCGTGTGTTGAGCCAAGTCACCCAAATAAGTTAGAGTTTAATCGACTAGACGATTAGCTTTCGCCTTCTTTCTCTTGTGTGTAGTTTGTCTGTGAGCTTTATGCTTCTTAATAGCTTTCCGCTATTTTGTGTGTTTCTTAGTGTTCCTCGGGTTAAACTCGCTTCCCTTAGTAGATTGTCTTCCTTACCTTGCGCTTTTCCTCTCATCTATCACTCGGTCATCCAAGAGATGGAGAGCCTCATGAAGCCAACCTTGTCAAGAATCTCGAGACAACAGGCTACCAGATCCCGTCAATCCCAAAGGTGGGCGCTTGCCAAGATCGAGTAGAAGATCTAGTCATGGAACAATTCTTGGTAGCTCAAAGTCAATTCATGAACGCGATGATGCGTAATATGAACAACATGATGACCCAAGCAGAATCAAACCACCGCTACCTTGGCCAATTTGATGAATCGTAATAATCAAGGCATCGTCAGACCGCCGCCAATTGTCAAGACCAGAGCGTATGATAACCAACAACTATCTCCAATGCCAAGAGTGACACATCGTAACTCGAGCCGCCTCGCCACCCGTAATCACCATGCCGATTTATGCAACCGTCGAACAAGAGTAACCTCTATAATGGTGCACAACTCATTGCCATCCCAACGCACGCCTCAACCCAAGTTTGTGAAGTTCATGAAGACCAAGCCGCCTGCCTTTGAAGGATCAATCAGACTCAAGGATGCGTAATCTTGGATTCGCACCATAGAAGAAAAGCTAATCACAGTGCAATGCATGATGATGAGAAAGTTCTCTATGCTACTCATCAATTGGAAGGAGTTGCATTAGATTGGTGGGAAAAGTTTCACGCCGCTTATCAGACGAAAGCGCATCATCACCGTCGAGTTCACCATCGCCATCAACAAAGATGCGACATCAAGCAAGATTGATCAAGAGAAACCCGATATTCAGATATCCTACACCAAACCCACCGTTGTCGGTTGAAGTGCCGCCACCAGATAAGTCAAGATTGTGCATGTATTCGCTAGGAAAAATAGGCCATAGTGCCGATGAGCACAATATCAATTGTTCCATTGTGAAGGAAACCATTCCGATGGAGAATGCCCAATGAGCAAGATCACATGTTTCTTATGTGAAGGCGTTGATCATTGTCCAAGCCAAGGCCCCATGTACTCAAGGTCGACTTCGCATTGCAACATCACGGAAAATTTTCGAGCTACAACCCAAAGCATTAGCAAAAGAAGGCAAATCGTTGTCAAGACAGATATGTCACCAAAGAATCACAAAAGGTATCGTTGACCTTGACCACCCATCTCAAAAGAGAAGCAAACCAAGATCGCCAAAATGTTGTTACGAGTGTGGTAAGAAAGGCCACTTTGCCAAGCAATGCCTTGCAAAGCGCCAAGTCGCAACCATTAAAAAGGATAGTCGTTTCGCCTCAAAGGTCGACAGCAAGTCACAAGATCCGCCTCAGACCGCTACAATTGTCGTGGAAAAGGTCACCTCGCCCGCCAGTTGTCCTCGAGGTATCACCACCCACTCCGTGCAAGAATGTCAAGAGGTGTCACCAAGATGGTAACTCCCAGAGCAGTGGTAACGCCATAGGATCCGTGTGTCCAACAAAGCAAATAAGAAGAGACGTTTGAACGATGATGTTACCAAGAAAGCCTAGTTTGGCCAGATTATGCAGCGCCATGGTTTCATTTGTGGCAATAAAGTCAGAGAATCAATGTAACCTTTCTTTTGTTTTGAGAGCAGAAAAGTAGACATCTTTGTATGCAAGTTATGAATAAAAAGGATTGCTGAATATTAAAGTATTGATATCTCTAAGCATGTGTGCTATTGTAAGTCGAGTAATCAAGCTTTGAGTCATGTTGTTTGAAGGTCAGAGAGCCGTAATATGGAATGTGATGTTGAATTCCAACTCATTATTTTGCATGGCAGTAGGATAACCGTAAATGGTTGAATAATTTAACCATTTGATAATGCCTATATCCGCAAGAGAGTATGCATTAATCATTGCAAGTGATCTATACAACACACAACCGTATCAGAAGTCAAGTTGTCTTTGACTTGGTACCCCTGATCAGCTTATGCCAGAAGGAATTACGTCAGAGATGAATTGTGATGAAAGTTGTTAGAAGAGTTTGCGTAAATGATAGAGCGCACTGATGATTTTCTCGATAAAGGCAAGGTCAAATCAAGCTCAATGAGCTTAGCGATGTTAGTGTTGATTATAAGTAAAATGGTAGCACAGATGTGCTAGAGTTTAAGTTTATCCAGAGTTAATCTTCGTGACCTCGTAATCACTTTGTTTGAGTTCTGAGTAAGAGTTTCAGTTTTCCCCAGAATCATCTGTGAACAAGTCAGTGTCAGTTGAAGATCAGTGAGATAGTCGTTCCAAGATAGCCAAGACCCCTCATCGTTGTTAAAGAGCAAGTTCGCCAAATTGTCGGGCGAGTCTTGAGTCGGCAGTAGGATATTTGTTGAACCCTAGAGTTCAAACCGATGCTAGAAAATTAGGCTTCACCAGGCAGTTTTGTCAAAGGAATCTGTCATTCATTCCTATTAATATCACTGAGTTTGAAGATCGTCTAGCAGAGTGGTATACAACAGAGGTTGTATGCGACAGAGATGGTATTCACCGAAATGGGTATAGTGCCAGATCGACAGAGGTGATCCATTTGCACGATGTGTCAGAAAAGATAGCGTTAGACCGAGGATCCGGGCCACCTCGTGGTCGCCGATAGAGTGCCTATGAAGCCTTGGATGCTCATTCCAGTTCAGTACTGTGTATCACCCTGAATCAGCGGACAAATTGAAAGAATAGTGAGTGTGCCTCAACCCAAAGTACCAAGTCGAGCAAGTAAGCGTCCGGTGCAGAGTTTCCCTACAACCCAGATGTCAGCTAGTTCGCAGCTGTGGCTATCTCAAATTGCAGATGGTGATTGTAAGTCATTACTCACCTAAGAACGATCGATCATAAAGAATGTGGATTTTGCATTAATCATGAAGCGAAGACCAAGAGTCTTTAATCCTAAATGGATTGTTAGTAGCTTAGTCCAAGCGTAAAAACTACGCGGATTATATAGATTATCACCTCGCGCCAAGTTTATCGTCGAATACTGTTGAAGGTCGTGTTAAGGATTGTATGACAGAGGTGTCACTGCTCAGATTTCAAGCTCAAGAAGAGTTTGTCAACCGGAGTTACCACCGTGCCAGAAGATCTCCTCAACCTGTGAGTGTCTTCGAGCACCGATCAAGCACTCGTCGAAGCAATCAAGTTTCAACATCTACCAAGAGCCACCGCCAAGTTTTCGTTGAAGCGAGAAGTTCAAGAAGAAGGGACGTTGTCCGCAAGTGCTCGGAGAGTAGTCCACAAAGTCAAAGCAGCTTGAAAGCGTAAGAGAACCCAAGGTCGAAGTTCTTTAACCTATTCTATACCAACTCAATCTCGGGACGAGATTCCTTTATGGGAGGTTTGTAACGTCCCAAAATTTGGGTTTTCAAAAATCTTTTAAGTAGTTTAGGTCCCTGAAAATTTCGCCAATTTTATTTGAATTAATAAAGCTTAATTGGGAAGTTTCTAAATTAAAAATATTTAATTTGACTAATCTAAACATTAATTAAATAAAACCTGTGTTATTTGGCTTCCTTGTGTTCCAAGGAATTTTCTTTTATTTTCTGAGATTTTTCTGGATTTATTTGCTATTTTACTTGGCCTCCTTGATTTTTGGGATTTTATTTAATTCCGAAAACCCTGTTTTCTCTCCTGCCCATCTGCTACAGTACCCGTCAGGTACTGTTCATCCGGGTCCAACGCGCTGCAGTAAATCGCGAATTACTGTTCATCATCGTTTTCCTGGAACGAGTCGTCGGCCGAACGAACAGGAGCAGTACGCGTTCGTTTGAAACTCAAAATTCAAAATTCCATATCTTTCTCCTCGATGCACCTAAAAGCGAGCCGTTTGCGCTCACGCGTCCGTGTTGATCTCCTCTTCCAATCCCCTAAATTGGTTTCCTCCGAATCGTCCTCGTTTCATCGCAATCTGCAGAAAACCGAGCCTCAACCGAAGTTCTTCTCCGGCGAGCTGCGCCTTCATCCGACGTCCTCCGGCCGAACCGTCTGCGGCGTTGGCTTCGCGTCGTCGTCCTCTACATCATGCTTCCTTCCCCTTCACCCGAAGATCGCCGGAGCACCGTCGGCCATGTCGAGCCATGACGTTCGTCGAGCCCCTCGCTTCCTCGGTGAGTTTTTCCAAAATCCGATAACGTCATCTCGTGCCCCTCGTTCATACCTTTCTTTCCCTCTTTAGATTCAAGTTTCATCAACCGTGCGCTGAGAATCGATCGTTCTCTCCTCTTGTACGTCGTCCTTCTCCGGCCAATTACTCCGCGACCGTTGATCCCCTGCCTTCAACTCCACCACCGTTGGGTTCGCATCGCCGCGTTCTACGCCGTGCTCACCTCCCTTTCGCAGAGCATCGCCGGAAGCGTTACGCGTCCGTGAGGCCGCCGTGGTCGCCGTTCTTCGCGTCGCTGCCGTCGCATGGAGCCGAATCTTGATGTCTGGACCGCGTCATCATCTCCGCCTCGTCGTTTCCTTTCCGTTTTGTCCCTTCGCCGCCGCTGTGTCGCCTCCGGCCGCCGGCCACCCCGTGCACACTGTTCATGTATGTATACGATGTGTCCAGTACGTACGTGAAGGCCATGCATCCATTTGATTCTTTCAGGAGTCATTGTTTTCCAATTTCAGTACCAGGCAGCACCACCATGCGCCATAACCGCCATGACGCGGTCATTATTCCCGACTACGCAAGTGCGTGTGCATCTCGGTTGGCCGGTACTGTTCCTTATTCATTCCGCGGTTAATTCCTCGTCCATTGTTCCATCTTTGATACATGATTTCTTTGTCATCCAACCAAGCCAACAATTCAGATGTGCATCTCTGTTAATCGATTCTCTATTCCTTGTATCCATCTCCTCGCACCATAAACAGACCGCACGCTCCCTACGGTTCTATTATCTATTCCTCGTCGTCTCGCTTAGTTACGTGTTGATCATTCGATACTAATCCTCCCGTCCTCTCTACTATCTATTCTCACTCTAAACTTTGCCATCTCCTATTATCGCTTTGCCACCATGCGCATGGGTCAGCCGAACCCGACCAACCCTCCTCCGTACCGCTCATGTATGTTGGTCTCATTGCTTTTCTCTGCTCAAGACATGTGCGTGTCTCTCATTGGGTTGCATTCTCCTTGCCCGGTTGATGCTCCTCTCTGTGTATGTCCTTATCCTCTCTGTTGCTTGGTCCTTTGTCATTCAATTAACCCAAACCATATATCTATCTCTCACTTGCATGTTGACCCCACATGCCATCCTCCTAATCAAAACCCTAGATTATTTCTTAAAACCCTAATTATTTCTCTCACTTACATGCGGGTCCCGCATGTCACCAATCCTTGGTCAAACCCTAGCCATGAGCTTAGTCCATCATGGACTAGCATATCTCTGTGGGCTCGGTCCATAGACTAGTGGTCCACATGTCAAACCCTAATCCTATTTTCGGGAATTAATTTAATTCTTGAAAACCCTTTTATTCAGTTGGTTCCACGTGTCGCTCTCTCTACCTTATTTCTCGAATTATTTTAATTCTAGAAATTCATAAATTCAGTGGGTCCCTCCTGTCACCCATTGTTTCTTTTCGGAAATTCATTTAATTTCTGAAATTCAATTATCTGATTGAGTCCTTTCCAAATTCCTAAATTCATCTCAATTCAATATCTATCGATCCGAGATTATTTATTTATTTATTTGGAGTTGTTGTCGTTATTTATTTGGTTTATTTGCTTGTTGTAGTAGACGTTGATATTATGAGAAGGCCGATCAAGAAGGAGTCAAGATCAAGGAAGTAAAGATTAAAGTCTAAATAAGATCATCATTGCTAACAAGGCAAGCTATACCTTTGACCATCTTGATTCCCAGTTTGCTAAAAGTATTTTATTTCAAATTACTGCATTTTAATTCAAGTAATTATTTAAATGCTTTTGGGTGTAGATGTAAATTCCAAATTGTTATGCCATCCTTGTTGAATTGCTATGTCTAAATTCCTTGTCACCCTAGTTAATATTTAGTTGGTAATATTGTAGCACCAACGTGGGTTGGTTAGTGCGATTAGATTGCTTAGTCATGCCACGACTCATTTATTCTTGTGAAGTTGCAAATTATTAATTTGACTAAGTGAATATGAAATCTTGGATAAACTGTGTGTACTATGTGTCTTTGTGGCATATGTTGCACTTAAATCAACCGGGTGGTAAAAGGATTTGGACTGAGGCAAGGGGTGGATACTGGGTGAAATGGTGGATCTGTGGATCTGTGGTGAATAATAATCAGTGTGTCTATGTGGTCTAGTTAGCATGTGAAAGTCTTGCCTTGGTCAATTAAGGACCTCACCATGTGCGCCATTGAACTGGGCCTTAACCGTACAACCACATGTCTGGTATGGGACGGACCTGGCTAATTAATTAGCGATGCTTTGATTGATTCTGCTTTGGTTGACAACCGGCGCAAGAGGGCCAAAGGCTAAACCTTAGCGAGCGAATCGGGTCAAAGCAGACTTTGTAAAGGCCTTGTCACGTGTTTCTAGATCGCTACCTAAGGTAGTGAGCAAAGTGGTATCGACGGATGCCAAACAAACTAGAGAAGTCGTGTCTTGTGGGTAAAGTCAGCATAACCTCTCGCAGAGTGTAAAACTATTCAATAGCCGTGTCCATGTTATGGACGTGTTTCGGGATTTCACACTAGGGTAGATCTTCATAAAACTGTGTGGGAAGGGAGTCGTGTGATCTAAATCATATGGCTATGTGATAAATCTGCTTAGGTGTGTGTGTCTTTGTGAAATCAAATTGTTAAATTATTATTTGTCTATTTGCTTTACTCGCTTTTAATCTATTATTAGTATTCAATTGCAAATGTTGCATTTTCGCAAAATAACCACGTAATGCCATACCCTTGGAATAAGCTCGCATCTATAATTGCATTCTGTGGTATGACTTTAGTAGTACGGTGGTACTCACGCTTGCTTTGACGAATCAAGCGTATGAAGGAATCGCCACCAACAAGGTCTACTTCAAAGATTGTGGAGAACTAGGTCACAAGACCCCACCGATTGCCTGTGGGCATATAGATGGGCTTCATCGAGTTATCCTGCTTGTTCGCCGCAGCCTTCATTGAGCTTTTTGCCTTCTAAGGCATTAATTGTAAGCTTTGACCTTAAGGTCTTTACTCGATGTTTATTGTTATTTGCCTATTTATTAGTTATCTTTGTATATGGAATTGATATTTCACTGATGTTGTCACTGTGTGCACTAGCGTGATCCTGGACTAGTGCAGTATACACAGAGGGTCCAGAATTGTATTTTTGGGTCCCGACAAGTCGCCTATTCACCCACTGCAGATTCAAAACTTCCACTGCAGTTACAGGACATGAACACATAGCACATGATAATAGCTACATTAGGCCCACCAAAATGGGACTACAAAATAGAACATCAGTTACAGGAAGTAGAAAATAGAACAAAAGTTACAGGAACTAGAAAAGGATTTACCTTTCTGGTTAGAAGAAGGATTTATCAGACATGAACACATTGCAAATAAATCTTCAGATGCACAATTACAAGTGCAGAGCATGGAGAAAATACATTGCTAAATATACACTACTCAAAACACAAAAAGGAATTCTGACAATAGAGACAATAGAGATTTTCAACATTGGCAACAAAACAAAGCACTAATACATATTGTCCCAGTGCCATTTCAAAAGTGCATATATTGTTGATTGTAGTACAGAAAATGTAGTTTAGGAAGGACTGAAGACCATACATTGGCATACAAAAGAAGGCTATACGTATAGGCACTATCACACTAGTCGTTCTTCAACCACATACATAGGTTTACTCCTCGATACCAAAATAAGTCCTACTGCAATCTAACACTGCTAGTTTAGAGATTATTGTTACTAATGTACCTCTTGTTGAATGCCCAGCCAAGAGAAACATTCTCACACAAATAAGCATAGTAGTGGTTGAGATGTGCTTCCTCAAATCCCAGGAGATCCATCATATTGTCCCAAAGATCTTTAGGAACATCTATATCTGCGGCACCCGCCTTCTCCAAAGAAGGTGGCCTAATGAATTCATTTCATATCTCACCTATGGCATGGAGGACATGTCCAAAATATCAGCTAACTGTTTCACCTGACCGAGTAAAATTGGTATCAACTAGCCTATTTCTTAGGTTGTGCCAATTGTGTTCAAGAACATGACAACTTGCTCCTCGACAAAGATCGCTCTCTCAAGACTTCACACAACTGAAAGAACGGAGTTCGCTTAAGCCTAATTGTGTTAGCACAAGTTATTTCATTCTTCCAAATTTTCTTATTCAAATAATAAATTCTAATCCTATCCCTTTCCTCGATTGGGCCATACGTAATACGGTCTCTCCTATTCCTTAGTCCAGACCGTACGTACAAAATAATCATGCAAGCAGCAACATATATAGCAGTGCCCATAAATAGTATCTTTTGCCTTTTAAACCTCCTTTTGTCCATCTACAGATCATAACAGTGCTGACTATGTTACGAATATTCCAATGCTGACTATGCAAGCATACATTCACATGAATATTCAATACATTCAAAAAACTGAAAGCATAATATGTACCACTCAAGGAAGTCTCAAGTATAGCCAACATATATGTATCAACTATGTACTACTCATGCATTCTAGGTACACAAAACACCTAAGCTACATGTTTCATAAAATTGGAGCATATGTTTGAGTCTGAATCTTCAGACTTCAGATGCAGGTAGTTTTTATCAGAGAGAACCTTGGCCTGGGACAAGAAGATACTAAATATAGTTGATGGCCGAAAGTCTCAAGGCTGTTGTGCTGGACATCTTTGACAGTGAACAATATTTGGACATTTCAGTTAACTTGCACAAACAATAAGCATGAACATTGCCAATATTTCACTACACATGTTGATGCACAATCAATTTTTTAGGTGCAAGCAATTTCTCCCCTTGACTCAAAGCTTCTAGATATGCGCAAGCTAATTTTCCTATAACAGATATCCCAACCACAGCAAACAAAAATTCAGAAATGGAAGCAACAACAACAAGACAAACTTAACATTTCTTCTGCATGCTGAAGCATAGGACAATAGGGATCTATCAATTTATCCCATAAAAACATCTGTACCGGCTAGATCTACCAAAAAGGACACCAATCAGATGAAAATAAGTGCGATTTCAAGGCATACCTTTGGATCACGCGGCAACTTCACACCGAGTTGGGGGAGGGGAGGTAGACCGGGATGGGAAGAACCAGGAGATGGCAAATCACAGCAGGTGTGACACCTTCTGGATCTTCTAGATCTCTAAGAGCGCAAGCAGTTCACACTGAGGAGAGGCGGCACCTTCGGGATCTCCGAGAGCTAGCGGCGCAGAGACCAGGGGCGGTGCCGTCGATTCGTGTAAGAGGATAGGGGGAGCTCTGGGAGAGTGAGCGCAGCGCTACGAGAGAGAGCATAGGTGGGCGAGGAGGTTCGGGACCGCGTCGTTTGGTGTTTTTCATCGAATGGAATGGTTCGGCATCTCGCCTGCATATTCCCTTTCGTCGAACGCGCTAATACGGGATGGCTTGGTTCCATTAAGCGAAACAAACGGACGAACACCTCCTTTTCTCGAACCGTCTGGTACATGGATCCTGGGGTTCACTCATCCAAACTCTACCTTAGTTAGTTCGTCGATTAAATAAATTCATGCACGGCGTGTACCATTCTGATTCAACAATTACAAGGTTCAGATAATTGTTTGGAAGACAATTATATCAACTTACTATTGCAACATTAAAGGAATAATCAACAGTGGACCCAGGATTGAATTTAAGGTATGGCAAACTTCAGTGAGTCCGGAGTTGAAAACACGTTCCAAAGAGTATTACCCAAAACAAAAGAACCCATATGCGAACTATATTGCAATCACACCAATACAAATATATGACATTAAATGGTTTCAACATTATTGCTGGATCACATCTATGAAGGATGAATGGCATTTATAAACTGATTGACTGAAGACTAAACTCACACTTTTCTAAGGATAGCACTCTCACAGCATAAAATTTGAACACTGCATTTTGTATTTTTGTTGGTTAATAAGAGCAGATATGATCATTTGCAGATATCAGGTATCTAACAAACTAACTCTCCATACAAGTCAGTACCAAGAAAGATAAATTAATCTCTCAAGTCAACTTTAGACCTTGCTACCATGGGCTAAACTGTTTCATCCAAAGCCCCAATCCTTCTTGCCCTACCCACTACCTCCACCATTCGTCCATTCCCATTTTAAAATGAACAGAGCATTTGATGTTAGCACATGATTATAAATGGTGGCTAGTTTACTCTAAAATAATTAGTCCAATGTAACCTAATTAGATCTATCTTGAAGCAACAACACTCCACATCTGCTGAAGTTGGAAAAAAGCTCTACAACCAGTCACCATACAAGTTAGTACCAGGCGTCGTCCCACGTCGTTGTGTTGGCCCGCCGCGTGCTGCCTTCACCCTACCGCTGCCGGCCTACCACTGCGTCGCTTGCCCACGCGCCGCCTAGGGTTGGAAACTTGGAATTTGGAGATTGGGGGAAGAAAGACGAAGTGAGCCACAGAGCCAGTGAGGAGGCGTAGTCGTGGCCGTGGGCTTAGCTAGGTGCCTGGGCCTTTGGCTGGGCTTTGGAGTTTGGGTTGTGGTGGTGTGGCCTCTAGAGAGGGCAGTGGGCTAGGCGCTAGCCGTAGCCGTAGCGTACGTGCGCCAGGCACTGGCCGCTGGGGGAACCAGGGAAGGAAGGTGTCAAGCCGCCAAGCCGGGAAGCGGGAAGGCCGGAAGGAGAAGGGGCAAGGGATTGCCGACGCCTGGAGGGAGGGGGGTTCCGCCAGCGCTGGACCTCGGGTGGCCGCCCAGCCTCGCTCGATTGCTGGGACCGCCCCTGGGAATTATCATGCATGCATGCCAGATGAAAAATGCAAATCTGGTTAAAAGACAGAATAAAAGGGAGTTAGAGCTGTGTATATGCTGGTTTGTTCGTTGCATGCATGAATGCAACACCCTGGTGGATCCCAAATCATGAGAATCTCATAGCATGTTTTGCTTTAATGCTCTCATCTTTTGCATAAAGACATGTTCTTTGTTAGACTTTATCTCTTTGAGCAACCTCCCCTAAGCCTGAGAGAACCCTTTGAAGAATGTGAAGCCCATGCACGCTAGCTTTGCTCCAATGGCAAATGCAATGTGCTTTCAACTAGTTAAGAATCACGAGATATGGGTCTATATATCCCTGTCAATTTTGCATGGATTAACATGGAAAATGAGGAGAAAAAGTTAAAGGTAAATGATTGCACAAAATCAAATGGCCTATATCTAGTGAACTATGCCTTGTCCTACAGTTTATTTTATCTTTGCCCGCCCGACATTAGCTTGTAATGATCAAAGTAACAAAAGATGGCTTAAAGGTTGATCTTTTCCTCTTGCCTGTTACCTTAAACTTTAGTTCTTTTCTTAGCCTGTAGCTTCGCTACATTTTTTAGGTTTACCAGCTAATTTCAAGTTCAAATCCGAGAAATGTGCCAGGATAACCGTGCATGCATGCTGCAATCCGCACCGCACGGTGGCTATATTTGTTCCGGCTGATCGCATGGTGGCTATGCGGCATCTTCTTGATCAAGACGCAAGCGTCTGCGGACCCTCAAACCATACGGTAATAAATAAGGAGCAACGTGTCGGCCCATTGGGAAAACCACATGGTGGCCATGCGGATGAGGCTCAATTTATGCAAATCCGACGTGATAAGAGATATTTTCACTAATTCATCTGGGAAATGAGCCAATACGGCCAAAAAACTCACATCTCGATCGAGTGCTAGCTGGCTGGTACTTTGCTCACATGTTGTCGTTGTTGTTCCTACTGCCTGCGTACGTACATATGTATCACCGGGCTTGCACTAGGAAAATAGTTGTGTGGGGACCATGTGGTATGGTCCTAATCATAGCATAGTATTGAATCATCGGTATAGGTGTTGAGGTGTTTGGGGGTAAAAACCTCGGTTTAGCAAATTGTTGGATTTGCTATCGGGTTGGAGACGGTCTAACCGGTCCTAGGGGCGGCGGTTTGAGCTTTGGAGGATTGTGCACCAAACACCTGTGTGGGAGTGTTTGGGGTGTGTTTGCACTAGGTACCATTGAAAAAGGAGACTGGACAAAAAAAACTAGATAGAGTTTTGCTGAAAAGTCTAGGGTCTGTGTTTTTCGAATTTGGGAAGCGGTCTGACCAGCCGTTGGTTGGTGGTCAGACCGGTGGACAGTCAGATAGACCAAGGTGAGTTTAGGCACACTGACGGCTGAACTTTATCAAATTGGCCAAAGTTATGGGTTTTAGTGCATAAGTGTTGCATGATGCATGTTTTGACTAACATAGGTCAAGTTGCGAGGAACTTGTGTTCGGAATTGATTTCTTGGTCTATTGTTGTGCAGAGACACTTGGACTCAACTACGATTAATGGCGAGGATGATCAGGACTAGGCTAGGAGAGATGAGGTCCAGAACTATCAAGGATGTTGGGTGAAGTGGTTGGACTCAAGCATGACGCAAGATGAACAAAAACAACCGAACGGAAAGTTTAGTGCAACGGGTTACATTAAGTGCCTTGGGACCGGTGCAAGTGCCATGGTGGTTCCGGTGGAAGCCAGATGGGAGACACTTGCTAGCATGAAGAGAGTCATTGATGAACCTACGCGTGGAGAAACATAGGATTGCTTCACGGTGATTGTACTCAGCCAGGGGGAATAATTGAGAAGGAGTATTTTGATATCTTTGCCAAAATATCGAGTTGGTGACCTTGCTGAAACCGCACCGCATGACGGCACAAAGGAGAGACGGTTTAGGTCAAGAGAAGATGAAGACCACGAAGGGACGGATTCAAGAGATCCAGATCATCATCCACTTTGAGAAGCGTGCATGAGTGTAGACTCATTTGTGTGTGGGCTTAACGGGTGCCCATTCAGGTTTTCTCTTTAGACCTAGCCTCCACTATATAAGGGTTAGTGCAAGAATTGCATAACTAAGCCTTGAAAATCCTAATTTGAGATTTGGTGAGAGTGGGGGAAACAGAGTAGGGTAGGGTTTGAGATAAATGGATTGTGAAATTGGGTGTTCATGATTGAGCTTTGTCCTCTATGGTGGAGTGACTGTAAACCTACAATCCTTTTAATAAATCTAATCAAGTTTGTTCCAAAATGAGTTTTATCTTGTTATTGTTCTCTCTTAGGTGATTTGGGGTTTTTTGTATTTCAAGGGTTTTAGCTAGGTCTTTTGCTATGATATAGCTTACTAGGACTTGTGGGATATGATCTAGAGTCATCTTGATCATCTTTCACCCACGAGTAGGGATGGCAATTATGCCTGATTACCCGCGTACCCGTGGGTAAATGTCCTAATAGAGCCGGGCATGGGGGGCTTTCTTTGCCCATGGGCATAGAAATGGAGGCAATCTTCTGCCTATCGGGTAAACAGGCGCGGGCATGGGTGCGCTCCACCCATACCTACCACACCCATTTACCCGCCAACCCACGCTGACAAGTAGGCCTGAGGAAACCTTAATTCATGGAGCCATTGCCTATTCAGCCAACGCTCCATCCGCCGCTGCCCTCCCGTAGTCGCCCTTTCCCCAATCTCAAATATCCTCTCCTGACTCACCTTCCTCTCCAAGCTCGTGTTCCTCTTTGAACCGCCTTCCTGCACTCGCCTTCCACTCCGAGCTCGCCGCCCTCCACCGCCGCTCCTCCTCCTCCACCGCCACCTTCCCGTCCCCCTCCCTCGCATTCCTCTCCTCCTCTGCCGCCCCGTACGCCTCCCTCTCTGCTCACCCCCTCCTCGGCGCCGTCGTGTACCAACGCCTCCTTCTCGCCCCCGCATTCCCGCTCCTCTCCCTCTTCTCCCTGCTCCCCTTCCTCTCCCTCCTCGCCCCTGCAAGGCGGCGCCCAGATCTTGTCCCTGCTGCCCTTCCTCCCGCTAGATCCTCGCTCCTCTCCTCTTGCCCAGCGGCATCCAGATCTTACGACGAAATGTTCTTATGAGCTCTGATGCTGCAGAGTGCACTATGCCTTTGAGCTCTTTGAGGATTGCTCCTCTGCGATGCGCCTCAGGAACCGCAGCGTCGAGGCTTTGGCTATCGCCGCTCTCGTGCAAGCCATCCGTGAGGACCAGGAGCCCAGGACGTTGCAGGTTTGTGATGCGCTCATGCTCGCCATGTGTTCGTTGAAATGCTATCGTGCGGAGATAGATAGGCATTGCCATGTAGGCATGTGTTTCTCCAAGCAATTATGATTTAGGGCTAGCCAAGCAATTGTATGCTCTAAAATGGAGATCTCTACAATGTTATTCAAGATTTGTTTGCTTGGAAATTGGGGATTTTGTTCATCAATTCTAATCAGCTAGTACTTTCATTTTCCAAGCAACTAAACAGATGATTGCTGTCTAGAAAGAATTGTTGTTGGATGATATGATGCTTTCCAGTATACTGAATTGCTACTTTTATCAATTAGCACTTATTCATCTTCTATTTATTGCATGTCTAGGAAATCTCCACTACTAGCAATTTTCCTCAGAAAGAGACAGGAAAATACATCAAAATACTTGGCGAATATCTGAAACTGAGCCAACCACTTAATAGCAATTCAATAGCAGTTCATATGCCTCGGTTTTGCAGCCTCCTCTAGCTCTATAAATCTGCTCAGGTATCAGATGTAACATCCCAAAATTCACTTTCTATAAAATTTAATTTCCAATTAACTATTTAAAATTGTCTGGATTTTGTTTGGATCTTATCTGCATTTTATATGTAATACTGGAAGGAAATCTCAAAATTCCAAATTCTGTTAACTCAAATTCCAAAACTCCATTTCCAATCTAATTTCCAAATTCAAATTTCCTTATTCTACAAATTCAAATCTCCTTATTCCGCAAATTCAAATTCAAATCTCCAGAAAAATATTCGTTCCAATCTCTTGATCCAATTTATTTATTTTACCCTTCTCTCTTTTTCTAAAAAAATAAATAAAATAAAATATTTTATTCCCGACGGTCACCCATCATTTCCCTACTCCCGTAGAATACGCATGCATGTGCTACCAGTGAGCCAATTGGTTTCAACTAGCAGTATACTCCCTCCTATTCTTTTATACCATATTTCCTTCTCTCTCTCCCAAATAGTTTTCTTCCTCCCAGTGTCTCTTCTCTGTTGCTCTATTTTCTCTAACCGAGTCATGGCCGACTACCTCCCCATGGCAGCGCCTCCCCACCACCTCGCCAACGGTCTCCCAGCCACCACCGCCGGTCCCGCCCACCACCGCACCGCTTCACCTCCCCTCCCATTGAATCTATGCATTCAGCTGAAGCTTCAAATTGCCATTAATGGCCGGCCACCTCTCTTCTCTCATTTCTCTCCATTTAAAGCTTTCAACTCTATTCCGATTGGTGCACTAAGTCCACATTAAGCTCTCCCACGTTGTCATGCCATCATTGCGCAGCCCTTCAAGTGCACCCATCGAGTTTCATCAGTTGCCAAACCGAACCGACGCCATTGCTCTTTGTTTACCCAACTATTCGGCTCACGGTTGAAGCTATATAAAGGGCATGCTATCTATTCATTGATCCTTTGCATTCCCTCCAAGCTTTAGTTTCTACAGAGCTTAGCAATCAGAGGGTTAGAGTTTTCTCCAGTCAGTAGCTTCACCCATTCCAAATAATCTTCATTTAGGTGAGCTATTCTTTGAATCATCACCACCCACACCGCTGGCCAGCCCTATGCCATCATCTGCTTGCTGTTCTTGTTTGGTTGCTGCTGTTTGTTTGCCTTTATTAGGCTGCTGCATAGCTAGTATTGCTTCTGTGCGTTTTAGAGAGAAGATGAACAACGCACTACTAGATAATCCATGCTGGACACTTTGTACATAGAAATGATTTTTGAGATTTTATTTTCCACAATTTCGTTTGTTCTCATACGAACTCCGAATCCAACGATTCTTTCTCCTAAATTCATTCTCTACTTCCAGTATTATTTTGTAATTTTTGGATTTTATTTAATTTCTGCTATTTATTTGGTCATATTCGCGCGTGTAGAATCCGACGTCACCGACGCGAGTTTGAATCAACAAGAAGCGCTTACCTCCAATGTCACCGAAGGCGAGTCTCCTTTGACCATTTTGTACCTATGATTTTTAAATCATGTTTTCTGTTTTTAAAGTATTATGCATTGCTATTTACATAAAATGATGAATTTAAATTGCAGGTTGTTAGTTAAACCTAAAAGTTGTTAATGTCTTCCTTTGATATTGCTATCATAATCCATTGACACCCTAGCATAGCAAATCCACGATATTGATTACAACATTGTGGAATAGTTTAACGCGCACTACAACAAAATAGTCTACTAGGGACGTTTTTATTTCAACGCTTTTTATCGTGTCGCTACACCTAGAATCAGATAGCACATAAAGACGTTTCTCAAGACATTCTAGAATGTGTCCCAACATTTAGAGGGCAACCCATTTAGCAAACCCCAAGTACTGTGGGCAGCCACAACCGGCGCGACCCCTACCCCAAATCGGGCGAGTTCTTCGATCCTTCTCGGCTCCTCACTCTCGGCGCTAACCCTAGCGAGGCGAGGCCATGAGGTGGCTGTGGAGTGCGTGGCGATGGGCGGATGGCGAGGCCTAATGACAATACGACCATGAGGGCATGACCGATGAGGCGTGGCGGCCAGGCGGGCGAGCGAGGGGCGGTGCGTGGCGCCGCCAGGCGATCGTAAGGGTGCAAGGCGGCAAGGGGCGAGGCCACGAGCCCACGAGGGCGCACGCACACCGCGCGGTTGTACCTAATGAGTCTGTGGTCCGATCTTCTGAAAGGTACTGATAAGTCGATTGTGGAGATCTCGACGTTGATGATCCAAAGGCTCCGACCAAACAGATCGAACCCCTCGCAATCACTACATCACTGCTCCTATGGTTATCAACCGTGCCAAACGCGGTTGACCTCGCCAAGAAGGCTATCTCCTGCATGCAAATCGAGGACACAAGCAAGAAAGTAGAAGATGCAATCTGAGTTTGTATTGCGAATAAAGATGAAGCTCACAATGTAGGGTTCCTCAACCGAACGTGCGGCAAAACTGCTAAGTAGAAAAATCTCACAGAAAAACCCAACCCTAATCTATGGCGGCTACTGTATATATATAGGGGGGACGAGAGGAGGTCGACCTAGGGTTGTGCGGCCGTGGGGAGAGGCGTACACAACCTGGGCTCCGACCTCATCATGCTTACAAGGCCCTATTAGGCCCAAAACGGTGACGCAAAGACCTTATTCAAGATTCATGTCGATATCTCGGGTCAAGACACGGTCAGAGGATCGGGTCCCGGGTGGTCTTGAGGAGACCATGCTATCTCTGGTCATAGATTGTGTCCAACGAGTATTGTGCTTGCTTCTCTGGTCGTAGATTGCTTCCAACGAGTTCTGTGCTCGCCGAGTACTGGTGAAACTGGTCGTAGGCCTTCTTGAAGTGGTCGTAGACCCTGCAGAGCTGGTCGTAGGCCTTCTTGAACTGGTCGTAGGCCTTCTGAAAGTGGTCGTAGACCCTACAGAGCTGGTCGTAGACCTTCTTGAACTGGTCATAGCCCCTGAGGAACTGGTCGTATTCCTAGATTCCTAAGTACAAGTAAATCATCTCCATTGGGCAGCATCATAGAGTTCTCAAATAATACACTCAAATTTCTAGAAACGAATTTACCTAATAAATAAGTTGACGAGCACGCGTCGAGTAATTGGACCTTGCACATCATTCAAAGTAGCAGAAGAGGAGTGTTCATAACAAATAAGTGATGTCCTCATCATCCTTCCTTCTTGAATTGGAGTCGTCCTCGACTCAAGCTCATCCTCCTCACCCAAGAAAGGCCACAAATCTGCAATGTTAAAGCTGGGGCTAACCCCAAAATCCGCAGGCAAGTCTAACTTATATGCATTATCATTAATACGTTCAAGAACTTTAAAAGGACCATCTGCACGGGGCATGAGTTTAGATTTTCTCAATTCAGGAAATCGTTCTTTACGCAAGTGTAACCACACAAGATCACCAGGTTCAAAAGTGACATGCTTGCGTCCCTGACTACCAGCAACTTTATATTTAGCATTCATAATCTCAATGTTCGCTTTTGTTGTCTCATGCATCTTTAGTATCAAGTCAGCACGTTGTTGAGCATCAAAATTTACCTTCTCTGAAGCTAGAAGAGGTAACAAATCAATAGGTGCACGAGGTATGAATCCATAAATAATCTCAAAAGGGCACTTCTTTGTAGTAGAATGCAGCAAACGATTATAAGCAAACTCTACATGAGGCAAGTATTCCACCCACATTTTTAAGTTCTTTTAAGCACAAATTTCTAAGCATAGTAGACAAGTGTTCTATTGACTACCTCGGTTTGTCCATCGGTTTGGGGATGACAAGTAGTGGAAAATAACAACTTAGTCCCCAACTTACCCCACAAGGTTCTCCAAAATGACTAAGAAATTTAGCATCACGATCCGAAACTATCGATTCGAATACCATGCAAGCTTAACAATTTCCTTAAAGAACAAATCAGAACATTTGTAGCATCATCACTTTTATGACATGGTATAAAATGAGCCATCTTAGATAATCTATCTACGACAACAAAAATACTATCCCTCCCCTTCTTTGTTCTAGGAAGCCCTAAAACAAAGTCCATAGAAATATCTTCCCAAGGTATGCTTGGAACAGGAAGAGGAATGTATAAACCATGAGGATTAAGTCGTGACTTAGCTTTTTAGCACGTGTGCAATGGCAATGAAGCGCTCGACGCCACGCCTCATCTTTGGCCAATAAAAGTGGTGGGTCAGAATGTCCTCGGTCTTCTTCACGCCAAAGTGACCCATCAATCCTCCTCCATGCGCCTCCTGCAACAACAAAAGATGAACGGAGCTAGCTAGAATGCATAGCTTGTTAGCACGGTACACAAACCCATCATGCACCACAAATTTATTCCAACCCTTTCCCTCTTGACAATTTAGCAACACATCATTAAAATAAGCATCATGCACATATTGCTCCTTTATTGTCTCTAATCCAAAGATTTTGAAGTCAAGTTGTGAAAGCATGGTATATCTCCTAGACAAAGCATCAGTTATCACATTTTCTTTGCCCTTTTTATATTTAATGACGTAGGGAAAAGACTCAATAAACCCAACCCACTTAGCATGTATGCGGTTCAGATTGGTTTGACTTCGAATATGCTTTAAAGATTCATGATCATAATGTATTACAAACTCTTTGGGCCATAAATAATGTTGCCATGTTTCCAAAGTTCGAACTAGAGCATATAATTCTTTATCATAGGTAGCATAGTTCAAACTAGGACCACTTAATTTTTCACTAAAGTAAGCAACAGGTTTTCCTTCTTGAATTAACACACCACCAAGACCTATGCCACTAGCATCACATTCTAATTCAAAAGTCTTGCTGAAATCAAGAAGTTGAAGCAAAGGGGCGTGTGTCATCTTATCTTTGAGAGCGTCGAAAGCTTGTTGTTGCATGGTGGTCC